>JASKMD010000031.1:10903228-10917815 GCA_030144725.1 Haematococcus lacustris | reverse complement strand
GATTGCCCTGGCTAGCCTTGCTGGCCGCCCACACATCGTGCGCTACCACTACGCCTTCATGGAGCCACACTGGGTTCGGCTGGGCCGGCTGCTGGCTGCCTCTCCCTCACTCCCACCCCCCACCCCATCACACAAACTCACACATTCATCACACAACAGAAGACAACACAACAAGAGTGAGGAGCATGCTGTCAGGTCGGCCAAGGTGAAAGCAGCAGCAGCAGCGGCAGCCAGCCAGCCACACCCCAGGGGAGGGCAGCTGCTGGAGGGCCCCCTCCCCCTGGGGTACTGCCAAGGCAGAGGCCTGGCTGTTGGCCAGTGTGTGGTTGAGGAGGTAGGGGAGGAGGAGGAGGAGGAGGAGGAGGTAGGGGAGGAGGAGGTAGGGGAGGAGGAGGAGGAGGTAGGGGAGGAGGAGGAGGAGGTAGGGGAGGAGGAGGAGGAGGGCCTGTCTGCAGACCAAGGCAGCTGGTCAGGGGTCCTTCAGGAGGAGGCTGGCTCAGGTGGCGAGCAGGGTGGTGGGCAGGGGAGGAGAGGAGGAGGACGTGTCAGCTGCAGCGGGGGCCTATGACTGCAGTGAAGGGGGCAGTGGACACCAGCTCAGCAGCAGCAGCAGCAACAGCAGCGGCAGCAGCAGCAGCAGCGGCAGCGGCAGCAGCGGCAGCAGTGGCAGCAGTAGCGGCAGCAGCGGCAGCAGTGGCAGCAGCAGCAGGAACAACAGCATCATGTTTGAGAGCAGCACCTGGGGTGCCAGCAACAGGGTTGGCCTCGCCCCTGTGGACCTCAGCCCTACCCACCACTCAGCCTTAACCTTTGCTTCCTCACCTTCCTCGCCTGACCCCACCTCCAACCCCTCCTCGCCCTCCTCCTCCCCCCTCCTCCCCCTCCTCGCCCTCCCCCCCCTCCTCCAGTGCAATAGATGCGTCCCGGTCACAGTCTGCATCCCCTGCCCTGGAGCCTCAATCTGGGCTAGAGCTCGAGTTTGTGAAGAAAAGCTCTGGAGCCGCCTCCCTCGACCCGCGCCGCCGCCGCCCCCCCCCAGGGTCAAAGAGCAGCAGGGGTGGGCAAGGCCCAGTGCCCCAGTGCCCCAGCCGCACCAGGGAGCTGGGTACCCACGGCCCCAGCCCCTCAACGCCTTGAGCAGCCAGCCCCACAGGCTGCAGGGGTGCGTCGCTGGCCTTACCTCCTGTACATCATCATGGACCCGGTGGCCGGGGTCACTCTGGAGACCTGGCTGCGCTCCCGCCCCCGACCCCCACCTCCTCCTCCTCCTCCTCCTCCTCCCTTCACACCCACCCTCTGCCTGACTGACTCCCCCACCACCACCACTGCACAACTGACTGCTGGTCAAGCAGGGGACCCCTCTGCGCACAGCACCCTGCAGCCAGCGCAGCAGCAGGGCCTGGAGGGGCCATGCCTGGTGCAGGGGGCTGGCTGTGTGGGCGGCAGCAGAGGGCGCCTGGGTGTGACCCAGCAGCAGAGCGGGGGGCGAGGTGGCAGGGACTGCGATGAAGGGGGTAAAGGGAGCCAAGAAACTGGGACAGAGGAGGGAGTGGCTGTGTGTCCTACCCTGCCTGACAACTGTCGCCGGCCAGCTGGAAGCAGCCTGGGGCAGGCTGAGCAGCAGGTGTTCTGGCAGCTGGTGCTGGCGCTGTGGCAGGTCCATGCCGAGGGGCTGATGCACAGGGATGGTGAGAAGGGGTGGAGGTGGAGGTGGGGGGTGGATGATGATTAATGGGGATGGTGGGTTTACACCGCTATGACTGTCAGCCTGGAATGGCTGCGTGGCTGAAGGCATGCACTGTACACCTGTCCATAGGCTGGCTGGCGCCCTGACCCGCCCAATGACTTGCCAAGCAGCTTGTGCCCACCACATTCCCTGCATGACCTGACTTTTGCCAAAACTTGGTGGGCACCTGGTGAGCAGCCATGCACCGGAAGCATGACAGGCGTCACACACCGACTCTCACACTTGGGAGCTGTGCTTTGCCTGCATGGAGTTGCTTTCCACACACTGCCTGGCCACCTGCCTTTTCCTCTTGCCCCTATAGCACCAAGGGAATACTCACCATTCGGGCCATAGCCATGCCCAAGGCCATAGCTATAAGGCATGGCGTAACAGACTGTAAGGCCATAGCTATAAGGCATGGCGTGACACAGACATGCGCTGGTATGGAATGACACGACATGAAGGGAGCTGGCCCACACTGCTGTTTCCAGGCGACACCTCCCAAGGGGTGTGTCACACCTCCCAAGGGGTGTGTCACACCTCCCAAGGGGTGTGTCACACCTCCCAAGGGGGAGGCACTCGGGCCAGCAGCACAGCTCTGCGGGGCCACTAGCTCTGCCCAGGGAGTTGCCTGTTCAATGCCGCTGCCTTGCTAGCCACCGTCTAATCCATGTTGGCCCGTAGAGCACCGCATGACCCCCCTGGGGGCAAATCACAGTCTAACTTTCTCACCCCCCCTCACTCCATGTACCCCACTGCATGGACGGAGCGGTTGGCTGGGCTGCCATGCCTGGGCCTTAGTGGCAACGGACTGGGCCGGTTGGCTGGTTGGCTGCACCTGATCAGCAGCAGCAGCAGCTGCATAGCTTAAGGCTGAGGCTCTAGTACTAAGCATTGCACACACCCCTCACGCCACCGCTCCGTTGCCCCTTGCCTCCAACCTAGGTTTCAAAAAGCTTCAAAAGTGTGCGCCGCTGCTGCCCTCTGCCGCTGCCCTCCGCCGCTGCTGCCCTGCTGCCCTGATGCTGGGCTGCCCTCTGCTGCATCATCTTTCACCGTGCATGCCATGCAGTCAAGCCCGCCAACATTTTCGTCTGCCCCGGCCCCCCGCCTACAACACCTGCCATGCAAGCGCATGCAAGCTCACCCCATGGCCTCCAGCAGCAGCAGCAGCAGCAGCAGCAGCAGCTGCATGTGACATTGGGGGACTTTGGACTCAGTGTCAGGACCACTGCCCCGCCTGCCCCTGACGGCCTAAGCCCCTATGAACCTACAGCGACCTCATCAGGCAACCTTGTGGACCTGGTCACTCCTGGCCCCAGCCTGGTCACACCCCTGCACACTGCAGGGGTGGGCACCAGCTCCTATGCAGCTCCTGAGCAGCTGCAGGGAGGAGGGCGGTATGACCAGGCAGCAGACATCTGGCCACTGGGCCTCATCCTCATGGAGCTGGCCTGCCCCTTCAACACAGGTAGCCAACAAGCTAGGCAAGGCTGCCCCTGATGCCCTGCCCCGTCCCCGTCCCTAAGCCCTTGCCCCTGAGGCCCTACCCCCGCCCCTAATGCTATACCGCTACCCCTGCCATAAAGGCCCTGCCCCTGCCCCTGCCCCTGCCCCTGCCCCTGGCCCTGCCTCTGCCCCTCCCCCTGCCCTTAAAGTCCTTCTGCTACACCTGCCATGAAGGCCCTGCCCCTGCCCCTGCCCTCTAGGCATGGAGCGGGCCGCAGCAATGTCCAGGGCGCGCATGGGCCAGCTGCCTGCTGCCATGGAGCAGCACTACCCCTGTGAAGCAGCACTGGCGCGCACCCTGCTCAGCCCCGCACCTCAAGCCCGGCCCACTGCAGGACAGCTGCTGGGCATCCTGCAGGTGGGCATGTCCAGGGAGGGGACCTGTACCCCTCCCCCAGTGCTGGCTTCGACCGCATGCCTGCCTCTGTCCGCACTTGACCTCTTACTCTTACCTGCTGCTTGCTGCTCAGCGGCTGAAAAACGTCAGGTCAACTATGTACTTCTTGCATGCTACCCATGGCTTGCATGCTACCCATGGCTTGCATGCTTCCACGCCTACAACGCATGCTGTAACGCATGTTTTGTAAGTGACATGCTTACATGCACGCCTGCAGGCCATGTGGGGCTGGGGAAGTCTAGAGGCGCCCCAGCAAGGCACGAGCCATGCACACCACCCGGGTCCTCCTGCTGACGCGATGCCAAGGCCACGACGTGTGAGCATCAAGTGCCTGCTAGAGTCCCCTCCTCACCCCCCTCCCCCCACCACTTCACAGCCCATGTCAGCCAGCAGCAGCAGGACCAGCAGCAATTGCAAAGGCAACAGCAGCAACAAAGGCGACAGCAGCAGCAAAAGCGAAAGCAGCAGCAAAGGCGACAGCAGCAGCAAAGGCGACAGCAGCAGCAAAGGCGACAGCAGCAGCAAAGGCGACAGCAGCAACAGCAGCAGCAGCAGCAAAGTCAACAGCAGCAGCATCAGCCACGATGACAGCAGCGGCAGCACCGGCTTGGGCGTGCAACAAGGCAGCAGCAGTTGCTGTGACAGTCGCGGTGCCAGGCTCACAGTCCCTACCATGGACGACATGGACGACATGGACAACATGAACAACATGGACAACATAGCATGTGGCAGCAGCTGCGGCGCGGACCCTGCCGTGGCCCTTGCCTGCCCTTACACAGCTGCCCAAGCCTGCAGCCCCTGCCCAGCACCAGCTACGGCAGCATGGTCACAGCCAAGCACCCAGCAGCCAGGCTGCCCACCCACCCCCTGCATTGCCACTTGCCAGGCAGCTTCCACCCACAGCTCCATGCAACCATGTGTGCCTGCCTCAGGGCCCATGCAGGGGTGTGAGCTGGCTGAAGGGAAGCAGGGGCGTCAGACCAGCTGTGCGGGGTCTCTGGACATCCATGCTGACGACCGAAGTCTTGTGCGGCGACTAGGCTCAACGCAGGAAGCCTCACTTCGTGCCAGCCACCAGCAGCAAGCCGGGCAGCAGCAGCAGCAGGAGCAGCAGCGGCAGCGGCAGCAGCCTCGGCACTGCCAGCAGGAGCAGCAGCTCGGAGATCCGCCCAGGGTGAGCAGCAGTGCTGGGCACCACCTCCACCAGGCACTGCTGCAGGGGACTCTCGTGGCGGAGGGCCCAGCATTGACGACACACATGCTGGCTAATGGAGGGGCAGAAAGCACTCAGCCAAGGCAGGCAGGGCAGCCAGGGCAGGGGCAGCAGTCAGGGCAGGCAGGGCAACAGTCAGGCGAAGGGCACTGCGTGGAGTATAAGGGCCAGCTGTTGTGTGCTGCACAGCTGTTGACTCTGCTGCTGCAGCGTGATGCCGAGCTGGCAGCAGCCAGGCAGCCAGGCCCTGGTCCTGATCAAGGCAAGCCCCATGCACCTTGTTACCACTTCTGTACCAAACACGCAGGGTGCTGAGCACTGAGTGGTAGTCCCCCAGCATGTGCGGTGTGCACATAATGCAACCAAGCTAAGAATGACCATGCTGTTGTTGCGTCTCAAGCCAGCTGGCTGCCATAGGGATCTGGGGCTGACCCCCCCCTCAGTCCCCCTCCTGGCCCCACTCGGCACAACTTATAACGGGAATAACGAAGCTAGATGGCTAAAATTGCGCATTTACTTAGACTTCAGTACTATGTGCCAGACTTCAGCCTATACAGTAAACAGTAGACAATACAGTACAACAGTTTCATAATAAAGGAAGGAGTGTGCGTGCTGTGGGGCTGAGAGCGGTTGCAACGGCTTGTGACTTTATCGATTGCTGCCTGGCTGTTGCTGTCACGGCCTTGCAGCTGCCCTTACTGTAAGTCGCCTTGCTCCTAGGCTGCTGCAAGTCACATGTCATCCGCCACCAAGCAATCAGCTCCTTTGTCCTGTCGTGCAACAATGGTCGATTTCCTAAAGATGATATGCATGCATGGGGGAGCTGCTCATGCGCGCAGCACATGCACATCAAGAGATCATGCAAGCAAGAGGTAGCAGAGCGTTGATATGGGAGGTGGAGGTTGGGTGTCGGCAGTTCTCCCTGGGTTAGTTAAAACAGTTATCGTTAGGGGTCCACTGTTCTTGGTTGCTGCTGTTGATGCCGCTAGACCTCCTGCTGTTGTTAGAAAACATTGGACTACAAACCAATTGTAAAACCACAAACCCATTGCACCTTACAGAACAATAATGAGAACTTGCATGACTTCATGTTGAGCCCATGTGCACCTTTGTTTGTGCACCTTGCTTTGAAGTGCGTTACAGAAAGTCCCGAACCCCTAGAGGGCGAGGGCGGCCTAGCAGCCTAACGGCTGACGGCTTGAGCGGTGTAAGCCACATCATCACTGATATTAGTTTGGGAGGGAACCACCCTACTGACAATCCTCCATTGTAACGGAACTAAGACTAGGGAGCCTGTGAGGGCGCGAGAACTAGACAGGACCCGGAGTCAGATAGAGTTCTGAGCCAAGGTACCTGTCTCTGCCCTCACAGAGCCTGAAGTACTCATAACCATTCACATTCTTATCCTGACACGTGTAAAGGGAAAAGGTGTTTGTAAACTGTGACCTTCTGTGCTCGGTGCATCCGCCTAGGATCGGAGCACCTTGCACAGAGAAGCTTCTACCGTTCCACTGTAAGAAAAGAACAAATACTCAATTCGCTAAACATCAGACATGCAAGTCAGTTTCAATGATGCAAGCCGTCCATGCTGCGTCCATGTCCACTGCATCCATGTCCACCTTGCAACACGCATACTGACTTGGGGGTGGTATTTAAACCTGGCCAGTTGAGTAGGTAAATAGTTGTCAGTGCTTGTATAGCATGCATGCATGTTCATGCATGCCAAGCATCAACGCCCCCAATCAACAGCATGCAGCAACTGCCTGGATGCACATGAATGCATAATATGAATGCAGTGTCAACCTGCATGCTGGTACCACACAGCAACCACCCTCAAGCAAGCAAGCAAGGCAAGGAAGCGGTGGCTCCCTCACCTTGATCACCTCATGCAAGCGTGGGTCCGTGACATCACACATAACAAAGCATGGCATCCTATGCGGGAGTGCCTAACCTACAAGGACCTTCCAACCAACAAGAGCATACGGACCTAACAGATCTGAAGCTATGAATGATCACATGCCCTGGGTCAGAGGCTGGCAGCCGCCTCCAGTTTAGGCACGAGGGGGAGGGCGTGGAGGTGGGCGCGGTGGCCCGGGTGCCCTTGGCCTGAAAGTGCGTGGTGGGGGAGGATTCTGTGCTGAGGGGGGTGGAGGGACAGGGCTGGGGACTGCTGCGTCTGGGGGAGGGGGGGGAGGGGGTGGGGAAGGCAGGGTTGGTGGGGGAGGGGAGGGTGGCGGAGGGTTGGGGGGAGACGGGGAGGGGGAAGGGGATGGAGGAGGTGAGGTAGGGGGAGGCGGGGATGGTGAGGGCTTGGGAGGTAGGGAGGGTGGTGGGGGGGTTGACCTGGCAGGTGGTGGGGGTGATGGTGTGGGGGGCGGTGGTGATGGGGGTGAGGGTGGCGGGGGTGGTGGGGGTGAGGGTGGTGGGGATGATGAGCGTGGCGGAGGAGGCCTGCGAGGTGGTGGGCTGGGAGGAGGTGAGAAGGGCGAAGGGCTGGGTGGTGGGGGTCCAGGTGGGGGTGGGGGTTGGGGTGAAGGTGGGGGTGCAGGCGGTGCAGGCGAGGTGGGGAGCTGGACTGGGCAGAAGGCGTTGCAGCGCCAGCCTGAACGAACACATCTGGCGTCACAGGCGCCGGCCCTTGGACTGATGCCGCAGCAGAAGTATGCGGAGCCGATGTAGGGTGGGCTGGAGCTGCTGGCACAGTCCTGCAGACGCGCAGCAGGCAGTGTCAGCTGGTGGCCTGGCCGCCCTCCCTGCTGCTGCCCGCCGTGCCCTGGCCTCACCTGGGGGCAGCTGTTGCAGGTCTCGCCGCCCCAGGCGTCGCACACGCCGTCCCCGCACTGAACAGAGGAGCGCGGGCAGCAGTCCAGGGCGCAGGACACGCTGCTCTCCACAACAGCCGCGCACACGCCGTCGCCGCAGGTGGGGCAGTCGGTGGGGCAGCTCGCGCGGTTCTCGCCCCGAAGGGCGTCGCAGATGAAGTCCCCGCAGAGGGCAGGGCAGTCAGCGGGGCAGCTCCGGGCGGTCTTGTTCAGGCTGCAGGCACCAGCAGGCAACAGGACAACAGGACACGGCTGTGACCCGCACACAGGCCTCGCCCTGTTGGGCTACAGGATGCTGGGCAGGCAGGGGGTAGGGGTGGCAAGCAGAGGGCGGCAGGAGCAGCAGGGGGCCAAGGGAGGGAGGATGATGCAGGAGCAGCAGGCAGCCACACACCTGGGTGCACAGAAGCCGTCTCCACAGCGTGTGGGGCAGTCGTTGAGGCAGGTGAGGGGGGTCTCGCCCAACTGCGGCTCACATATCCTGTTGTTGTTGCAGGTGGCCGTGATTGGCAGCGCGCCCGTCCTGCTCAGCAGCAGCAGCAGCCACCACAGCAGCAGGTTACAGGGTGGTGGGACAGGCAGGCAGGTGCGCCAGCAGCAGGCAACCATTGCCCTGCGCAGGGCAGCCCACCCACTCACTGGCAGTTAGGGTCCTGGCTGTCAGTCAGGCCGTTGCAGTCGTTGTCGATGCCGTCAAAGCAGGCGGCCCCAGTCTCGGCACTGCTGGTGTACCTGGGGCCAGGTGAGCAGGCCAGGCCGCAGCTGACGCCAGCTGGCTGGCCTGCAGGAGGCAAGGCGGACCACCCAGACTGCTGACCCCCCGGGTGCCTGGCTGCCACCATGCCTGCGCCTCACCGGCAGATGCCCACGCTGGCTGATGTGAAGTCCGGTGCCAGCGAGTTGAGCCTCACCCGCAGGCTGGACAGCCTGGACAGCACACGGCAGCCAGCAGGCCAATGTCTGCCTGGGTCAGCAGGTACGGGATGGCAGTGGTGGGATGATGGCAGTGGTGGCAGGGGTGGCGCACCAGTTGTCGCTCCAGATGGCGCCAGGCGTGGCCAAGGTGCGCAGCCACATGGGCCGCCACTCAATGGCTGCCGGCACCGCTGACCAGTTGTAGGTGTGGATGTGCACCTGCACACAGCAGTCAGTGGCAGTGACCCGCACTGCTGCCACCCGCGCCCTGCCAGCACTGCGCTGCTGCACCCACCATGTTGGCCATGCCATAGCCGTTGGCTGCCAGGCCGCTGTCATGCCCCAGGGCAGGCCTGAAGGAGATGAAGTAGGTGGGCGTGGTGGCGCCGGCATTCCAGGTCGGGAACACACGCACAAAGCTGGCCTGCTGCAGCGTCAGGCCGGGCAGCTGCAGCGTCAGCCAGTTGCCAGGGGCCAGGTTGGCTGAGGTGATGTCCTGCAGCGGACTGGACCAGCCCAGCTGCCACTGGTGGGGGGCAACGAAGCATCTGCAGCCGGGAAGGGCACCAGCAGTCAGCAGCCAGCCAGCTCTAGGTCTGCCCACACCTCCCCCTCTGCCTCCAGGCATGGCCTCACACGGTGCAGTGACAGGCAGGCAGTGCCAGCAGCATGTGGCTGGCTGAGCGGCCCACCTTGGCCCTGCCCACGCGTTGCCCATGGGGCAGCTGCCGTCTCCGTACTGATCTGTGGGGGAGGCGGCGTGGGCTAGGCCCATGGTGTGCCCCACCTCGTGCACCAGCCCGCCAAAGGCGCCCCAGTCCAGAGGGCCCTGCACAGAGCCAAGGCCAGGCAGGCGGTGGCTGCATGCGGCTGACCAAGCTGGAGCACAGGGCGGTGCCGGCCGGGATGCGAGGTGAGGACACCCACCGTCATGGTGGCGAAGCACCAGTTGGGGTTGCAGCCCTGGGTGGCGTATGCTGAGCCACCACAGCTCCTGGCCGGCAGGATGAAGATGCGGTTGGTGAACCTGGTCAGGGCAGCGCTCCCGAACCTCGCCTGGGGAGGAAGGACAAGGGCAGGGTAAAGGGGGCGGGCGGGGCTGATGGGGGCAGGCACAGCACACGCACCACTGCCACGCTCTCCGCGTACTCCATCCAGGCAAACTGGTCCACCATCTCGCAGAAGGAGGCTGCTGGCCTCAACACAGCCCCAGAGGCAGTGTTGCCCGAGCAGGGCACCTCCACCGGCACGATGATGTTGTTGGCAGGCAGGAAGGTCACCTGGCAGGGGGCAGGCAGCCATGACATTCATGCTCAACATGCACATCCAGGGGCAGCAGGGTGGGGCTGGTCTCTATCCAGCATGCTGCTGTCTCACCCCGCCAAAGGAGCAGTTGGTGAAGAAGCTGGTCAGGGACTGGCCCGCTCCGGACAGCGGACCTTTGGTCATCACAGGGTTGGGGTTGAAGTAGGCCGCCGTCAGTGTCTGCGGCATGTCAAGGCAGGGGCGGGGTGAGGGCAGCATGGGTTGGAGGGCAGCAGCCAGGTTGCATGAAAAGCGGAGCCATCACACCCACCGGCACATCTACTGTGGTGCCTGAACCGCATGACGAGACCAGGAAGGTGATGGAGGAGAAGGGGTAGGGCTGACCATTGACTGGCTTGTAGTCCTTGGGCTGGCTGTCGATGTCAATGACCTCGAAGCACAAGGCGTACACTGTGCTCTGGGACCGGCTGGGAGGGGCTGCATCCTGCACTGCCGTGTCGATCCAGACCCGAATGATGAGGCCGGATGTCAGGTCCTCGGGGCTGACCAGGTCGGGGGTGGTGAAGACCAGGTTCTTCAACTTCCCAGCGGCATCTCTGAGCTTGTATTCGTTGCCGTCCGTGTCTTCGTCTGCAATCTGCTGCAGGGACCGTCGCTGTCTGCGCGGGTCGCGAGCGAAGTGCATAGCCAGGAAGGTGCCTGTGAGGAGGCGCGACACAGCGCGGTGCGACGACGCAGCACGCGCTACTCAATCACCGCTGCTGGCTGTTACGCTGCCCGTGCGGATCACCGCGGCGACTCAAAATACCCTGGACGGCCCTTGGGCCCTGGACACTCACCCTCAGTGGTGACATCGGTGATGACCTGGGAGCAGTCCTGGGCGAGCGTCGCTGGCAGCGTGGCAATGGCCAGTAGTGTGGAGGTTGCCAGCAGCAACAGACAGCTCGGCCGGGGCCGTTGCTTGGGCTGCATTGCGCAGGGTCGGCACTAGCGCACTGCGGTACTGCGCTGTTTTGTTAGTCAAACAGTCGATAACACGGGCGACAGCTGGCTGCTACGGGTAGTGTACCCGCACTGTCGGGTTGGGTGGGGGTGCAATGTGAAGCCTGTTGCCCGCAATGGTGTGGCCAGGCCTGGGACGGTTAGGTCAGTTGGGCGGTCCCCAACTCCATGAATATCCTTACCCGTTCAAAGTGGATAGGTGTGGAGATGATCGTGACGCGCTTTGGCTGCTCAATGACAACCTTCGTTGCCAATCACCCTTTGTAGAACACAGCCTAGCGTATGGACGGGTATCAACGCGTATGGACGTATACTATGTAGGGCAGTTCAAGAGCTGAGCATTGAGCACACTCGATGTTTAACTCTGGCAAGGAATTGCAGCGAGCAGGTCATATGCCTGACCTACGCTCAAGCATAGGCCCCCTGAGCGCACTGCTCTGTGAGTTCTGCTGTTGTATCTCTGGGCAATGCCAGCACCTGCTACATACGACGTTGAGTAAGCCAGCCAGTGAGTCACTGACACTAACACCAGGTGTTGCTGGCAGTGACAGCAATGGCCACATCATGCAGCGCAATTGCTATTGCAGCTGCGAGAAACATTAGCAAGTCCGGTGGCGCTCTTGTTGGCGTTAGCTTTAAAACAGGCGTTGTCATTGGAGACATGCATTTGAATCATCGTGCTTGCTGACTCAACTTGCTTCACTTTGTTCTGTACGATCCGTACGTTCATAAGGCCTGGTGGTTCGCAAGCATTCATGTAAATGTTGAAGATCGGTTTAAAGCGGTGGGCTCTCGTTGAAACCGCGAGGCCGCGACTATTCTCGCACAGCAACTGCGCTGCTTCAAGGATCAGCACGCAATGTCAGGTAGCATCTACTAAGGCAATTGTGCGTCTGTGGGCAAGCCAGGTGTCTTGGAGGCACCACTTGTTCTGTTCTCCGCAAGAATAGAGAGGAGCAAAGAGAAGGAGGCAAACGCCCAGTAGCAGAACTGGTCTGCTGTGAAGCCACAGCCACAGTCACAGCAGAATGTAGGAGCGGGGTGTGAGTGGCGGGTCACACTACAGCAGCAATAATGTTGGCAGGGACTAGGAGCAGGGGCAGGAGCTAGGGCAGGCTGCAGGCTGTGACCCAGAAAGCTAGCAGGGATGTGGAGGCACCTGGTGTTTTCCCGAGGGTCACACGTTGGAATAGGGCAGCCCCACCTTTCTGTATGCTGCGCAGGCCCAAGCTTTGACGTGGGCAGAGCTACACTACAGCAGCCGGCTTGCGCGCTGGGCAGGGCTGTGCTACTACCCAGCTGCCGAGCTGCCAGCGCTTGTTGAGGTGTGATGCTTGAACTTGCATGCTGCATTGTTTGGCTCTGACAATTTGTCACCATGCGTGGTACAGCCTAATGGTGGCAGGCTGTGCTGGGGTGAAGGCTGGCTGTGGCTGGCCATGCAGGCAGAGGGACTAACCCTGGTGGCCCAAGGTCACACTGACTACACTTCCTGGTTCATAGCTGAGGGCGAGGTGGGCCCTGGACCGCTGCTGAATTCTACCTCGGGCTATCGGGCAACAGGGGCGGCAGCTACAGAGCAGCTGAGGGCAGATGACAGCTGGCGGCCTTCACCAGCGGAGCACACCCTGTCCACAGCAGCAGCAGCAGCAGCAGCTCCAACTGCAGCACTCAATGGAGCTGGGCCGGCAGAAGCAGAGGCACCCACAGGAGTCAGCAGCAGCAGCGGCGGCGGCAACAGCAGCAGCAGCAGTCGTGGGAGCAGGATCAGGAACTCATCCACTGCTGGCAGCATGCCCCTGTCTACTGCCTCTGGCTCCCTTGAGCCAGGCAGCCAAGCTGACCTGCACTCCCCTCACCAACGCCACCCCAACCCCCACCACCCCAGGCCTACCCCAGCCCTGCCCCCGCTCCAGCAACCAGGCAGCCAAGCCCCCCCACAGCCAGCCAGCAAGGCAGCGCAGCCCCCAAACCCGCAACAGCAGCCCAGCAAGCAAACTCAGTCCCCAGGCCGCCCCCCGTCAGGCAGCCAGGCCACCCAGGCCCAGGGCCAGGCAGCTCAGGCAGTCAGCCAGGCAGCCAGCCACAGCAGTGCCTGGGTGACTCAACCGAGCGCTGTCCCAGCCAAGCAGCCCGCTGCCCCGGGCCCCACCGCCCAGCCGCAGGTGCTCTGGGCTTCAGGCTCTGGTCGCCAGCGCTTTGTGTTCCTGCGGGGTGTTCAATGGAGCGACCCCGGGATCAACTCCCTGCGGGTCAGCACTGCTCTGTGGAACTTCATGCCCGCCGCCTTTGCCCCAGACCTGACCAGGCCCCCTGGCGCTGTGGTGGCCCATGCTGGCATTGCTGGCCTGGCCCTGGACCTGTACAACCAGTTGCTGCCCCACCTACAGGAGGGCATGGAGGGAGAGGAAGGGGGTGGGGTGCCAGGGGCAGCAGGCAGGGTGGCGATGGCAGCAGGTGCAGCAAGGCAGTCAGCAGGGGCAGGGTCCGGGTCAGCGGCAGGGCCAGGTCCAAATGCGGCGGCCATGGCGGCAGGGGTGGGTGGAGGGGTGGTAGACGGCGCGTCCATGGCCAGCCCTCCTCCACCCCTCCCACTCGTGTTTGCGGGTCACAGTCTAGGCGGGGCCCTGGGCCTGGTGCTGGCGGCCAGGTGTTGCCTGAACAGGCACTGGCGGCCGCGGGCCATCGGGGTGCAGACCTTCGGCAGCCCCTCAGTGCTTGCACACAGGGATGGTGGTGGGGGCGACAAAGTGCTGCAGGTGGGAATTGAACAGGGGACCTGGGGCCGACCCTGGCTAAGAGCAGCCTGTGCTCAGCCCAGGCTCGTAGCTAGCTCTCAGCCTAATGAGGTTAATCTATAAAGAAGAAATATAAAGTGACAAGTGGGTAGTGGGTCCTAATGATTGGTGGTGGAGTGATGGGTGGCAGCTCAGGCCACAGAGCGTATGTGGGGTGCTGTCTGTGTGGTGTAGTCCTAGGCCATGATGACTACTACCTGTGTTATTGCGATAGGACCCAGATGGGCCCCTTCATAGGCCCTGAGGGGCACAGTACCCTTGACCCCTGACCTGAACCTGAACCTGGATCCCTGACCCTTCACCCTGAGCCTCAACCCCTGGCCCTGGCCCTGGCCCTGGCCCTGGCTTACTCTCTCTCTGCCCCTACTCACTTGCTCTGACAGCCTGGCTGCAGGTGCTGGGCCTGCTGTCGAGTGCTGTGCGCAGCTTTGTGTTGGAGCATGACCCCGTGCCCAAGGCCTTCATCACCGCCGACCCCACATACCTCATGCTGGTGCGCTGCTGGCTGCCAGTTGCAGGGACCAGGCAGCGGTGTCAGCAGCAGCAGCAGCAGCAGCAGCAGCAGTGGGATAGGCTGCAGCCAGAGCAGAAGCAGTAAGAGCTGGCAGCACAGGGACAGGACGTGCAGCCACAGGACGTGCAGCCATGGCAGCAACAGCAGCGACACTAGGAGCAGCATGAGCAGCATGAACCTAAGGGATACCCAGGGAAGCTGTGGCAGCAAGGATGCGAGTAGTAGGGGGAGCAGCAGCAGCAGCAGTGAACGTTGAGGCAAAGGGTCAGCACTAACAACTAGGGTCTCTGTCCTGATCCCATTGTGCCTGCCTGCCTGCCTGCCTGCCTGCCTGCCTGCCTGCCTGCCTGCCTGCCTGCCTGCCTGCCTGCCTGCCTGCCTGCCTGCCTGCCTGCCTGCCTGCCTGCCTGCCTGCCTGCCTGCCT
>JASKMD010000031.1:10870728-10898228 GCA_030144725.1 Haematococcus lacustris | reverse complement strand
CCACCCACCCACCCACCCACCCACCCACCCACCCACCCACCCACCCACCCACCCACCCACCCACCCACCCACCCACCCACCCACCCACCCACCCACCCACCCACCCACCCACCCACCCACCCACCCACCCACCCATCCACCCACCCACCCACCCACCCACCCACCCACCCACCCACCCACCCACCCACCCACCCACCCACCCACCCACCCACCCATCCACCCACCCACCCACCCACCCACCCACCCACCCACCCACCCACCCACCAACTCCTCCCACACCCCCCTACCCTCACCCTCACCACCTTATCCCCCTCCTCCCTCCCACTCCCACCCCCCCACCTCCCCACCCCCCACCTCCCCACCCCTCTGACCCTGCCCCAGTGCCTGGTGTGACCAGGTGCTGACCCTGGACCCCTCACGTGGCCTATGGTCTTGGCTGAGCCCCATCAAGTCATCTGGCGCCGCGCTGCCCCGCACCCAGCTGGTGGCCCGCTGCCTGCGGGACAGCGCCCTGCTGCACTTCATGGCGGCGGCCGCGGCTAAGCAAGGGGCTAGAGGCCGGGCAGCCAGCACAGCCTACCTGTCCTTCTATGCGGTCACACTGTGTGAGGTCGTACAACAGATGGAGGTGCGGGGCAGGAACAGTCGCGGACAGGAGGGAGCGGCCTCAGCGCCAGCAGCGACACTACCACTAGCAGCAGAGGCAGCAGTGTAGCGGAGGCAGCTGCCCCTGTGTCACTGCCAGTGAGAGCAGAGGCAGGAGTGTCAAAACCAGCAGCGACACTGCCAACAACAGCAGAGGCAGCAGCCACAGCGCCAGCAGCCACAGCGCCAGCAGCTGAGGCGTCAGCACCAATACTGTCACTGACAGCAGAGGCAGCAGCGCAGCACAGGCAGCAGCGTGTCAGCGCCAGCAGCCGCTGTGGCAGACGTGGTGAGAGCCTGAGTGGTTGCAATCAACAGCCGCAGCAACAGCAACAGCTGTGGTGGCAGGAGTAGAGGTGGAGCCAGCAGGGGTGGAAGCACCATGCAAGGTGCATGGGTGTGGTGGTGTGAGTTTCCTGTGAGGACAGATGGAGGGGAGGGGAGGGCAGGGGAGGTGGGAGGACATGAAGGACAAGGACTAGGCTGTGGAGGACTGCCACCCCCTGGTTGCAGGTCATTGACGACAAGCTGCTGTCCAGCCTGCTGCCGTACATCAGCAGTGGACTGGAGCAGGGCGCGGCCACCGCCTACCGTGAAGCCACCCTGATGGTGGTGGGGGCGTTGTGCTCACGCACCAGCCTGCGCAAGGAGCTGCTGCGGGGTGAGCTGTGCGTGGGGGGTAGCAGGATGGGGGCTGCGGGCTGGTGGCAGCAGGTCGGGGGCAGCAGGCTATGGGCAGCGGGTTGGGGGCAGCGGCTGGTGGCAGGGAGCAAACGGATGGCGGCAGCGCTGTGGTGCGACCAGCCTGTCATAGAGAACTCAGCTGGCCCGCTTTCACCACCTCAAGCTGCATTGCTGCTGGCCCACTACCCCTCGAGCCCATTCCCTAGCCCTGCCCTGCCCTACCCTCTGCCACGCCCTGCCTAACTTCCCTGCTGCCGTCTCCCTTCTGGTTGTCACGGCAGGTGTGGTGAACTCTGCGCTGCGCAACATTGAGGCAGGGCCTGATGCCATGCGTTTGGTGCTGATGACCCTAGCCCACATGGCCCACACACAGCCCAACCTCACCCTCATCCCTTCTAAAGCCTTAAAGGTGACTCAGCTCACCCAGTGCCATGCGCTGCTGCCAGGCCCTGCCAGGCTGTGACCACTGAAGCAGCCATGTGGACCAATGTCAGCACTCTCGGTCCCTCCTACCCCTCCCCCTGGCCTCCATTCCCTGCGCTTTTTCTCCATTCTTCCAACACCTGCCCTGCCCAGCCTGCTAGCTCCCACCTCCCTGCCTGCCCTCATGCTCCCCTCCCTCGCACCTGCTGGTCTGCACCCCGTCCACTCCTGACCCACTCCTGGCCTGGGCACCTGCGTGCTCCTCAGCCCTGCCCTGCTGCTGCCCGCAGTGCCTGGTCAGCAGCCCCAGCTTCCTGGACGTGCTGACAAGTTTGAGCCAGGCGGAGCTAGCGCTTACACCCCTCCTCCGCCTGCTCACCACCTCGCTGGCCACCGCCCTAGCCACTGCGATTCAAAAGAGTGACCCGCAGGTGACAAGTGGGAGGCCTGAAAAGAGTGACACAGTTGAATTCGAACCAGCTCTGTTGGAGCTGGTGCATTCAGGACTGCTGGTCCAGGAGGCTCAGGCTCTAGCCTCTCAGCTCCTGGACCTGGCAGCCTCGCTGTACACCTCCCCTTCCACCCCCACTACACCAGCCACCAGCCAGGCCCCAGGCACAGCTGCAGGCATGCTGGCCATCCAGCGCTTGCTGAAGGCCCTGGACCTGCGCTACCCCACACAGCTGGATGCAGCTGCCAACGCCGCCCTGGCACCAGCTCAGAGCAAGCCAAAGCTGACCTCCAACACCCCGTGCCCAACCCCTCAACTCCCAGCTGGGGTGGCTGGGCAGGTTGTGCAGGCAGTCGCTGCGCCCCCGCAAGGGGAGGAGGAGGATGAGGAGGAGGACGGGGAGGAGGAGGAGGAGGGTGATGCAGTGCGCAAGGTGCAGGAGGCTAGGAGGGCTGCGGTGGTGCAGGTGCTGGGGGCCGCGCTAGGTGGCTCTATCCATGGCCCCTGTGGAGGTGATGCCTCACTGACCCTGGCTGCAGCGGCAGCCTCACCCATCCCCGGCGTGCGCAAGATGGTGCGTGATGATCAAAAGGGGGGGCGGCTGCATGAGTGGGGGGGTGGCGGGGAGGTGCAGAGGGGCGGGAACCGGGGAAGGTGAGATGGGGGGCGGAGGGGGCAACAGTCAGTAGCGGTGGTAGCAGCCGCCTCCCAAAGACCCTGCTTGGTCTGTTGCCTGGACAGGCAGCTAGGGCGAGCTTGCAGTAAGTGAGGTATGCAATAAAGATGAGGGATCCATCTCCATCCCGCAAGGAAGGTGAGGTGTGCACTCGCATCCTGAGGCATCCTGGCCCACTATACCTAGTCGGCTCTGCTGGACCTATAGATACACCCCCTCTCCCCCTTTCGACTGCATGCCCAGGCAAGGTTCGTCCGCGTTGCCGCACCACACATACAATTATTTTCTTGATTTCAGTTTGCATCGTACCTTGCTATTGGCTTGCATTCCCTCCCTTCCACAGTTAGTCCATGAACCTCCCTATTGCTTGCATACCCACACCCACACATGCACCAACATGCCTAGGGTTTGGCCTGCTTGAAGCAAGCATGCCATGGGGCTGGCCGGCGCTAAACAGACAGGCCATGCCTCAAGGTTCATGTCAGCTCTGCCTACACATGCCTTGCCTTGCTCTTGATGGGTGCAGGCACTGCTGCGTGCTGGTGAGCTGCTGTCGCTGAAGGGTGAGGCGGAGCAGGCAGAGCAGCGCCACCAGCTGCAGGCTATTGTCCTCCAAGGCCTGAAGGTGGGGCCAGGCAGATGTGGGCGGGCGGGCAGGCAGGCAGGCAGGCAGGCAGGCAGGCAGGCAGGCAGGCAGGCAGGCAGGCAGGCAGGCAGGCAGGCAGGCAGGTAGGCAAGCAGGCAGCTCCAACTGCTGCTATTACTGCCGACCGCTGTCCCAACTGCTGCTTATGCCTGTCTCATGCCTCTCCACATTGTCCTCCCGCACTGTTGCTGGTCCTATGGCAGCTCTCCCATGCTTCACTGCTGCTGCTGCTGTCGGCAGCCCCTGGCTCAGCCGGTGGTGCTGATGCTGGTGCTGCCCACAGGACGACGACATGGAGGTGGTTTCCGCCACGCTAGGCCTAGACTGCCTGCCCTCTCTGCCCCTACCCGCCCTGTGGCCCCAGCTGCTGCCCACCCTGCACCGCCTCCACACCCTCCTCTTCAGCCCGGACAGGCCCGCCACACCCATGAAGCATGTGCGGGCCGCCTGCTGCAAGGCGCTGCACCTATTGCCCCTGATCGCCTCAATCGCCACCGCTTCCTCCCCTGCCCCACACCCCACCACTGCAGCAGGCGAGCAGCCAACACCGGCGGGCCATCAGGCGGCACCAGGTGGATCCAGCCCCAGCCCTTCCCATTCCCAAGTTCAGGCTGTCACAGTGTTGGCAGTGCTGCAGCATCTGCTGCCAGGCACCCGCTCTACCAAGCTCGTTCAGGCGGCTCTTGCGGCATCAGCAGCAGTGAAGCACCCCCTGCTGACCTCGCTGCAAGCAGCTCTACAGCCTGCCGCCGACGCCCTGTCACAAGCAGTGGGCGAGGAGCAGCGGGCGGCGGCGGGGGCAGCGAAGGGTGCAGTTGCAGCGGCAGCGACAGAGGCGGCGGAGGTGGCTGCTGCGCCTGCAACAGAGGCGGCTGGGGAGGCCCGTGCAAAGCGAGGAGCCAGGGCCAAGCAGGGTGGGGAGGCCCCAACTGCCCCAACCGCCCCAGCTAGGGAGCAGGCCGGGGAGACCAGTGCTGAGCGGCACGAGCGCCAGGTTGCCGCTGCCCTGGCTTTCCAGCGCGCTGCGCTGCAGGCAGTCGCAAAGGAGCTGGCCAAGAAGCCAGACAGCGTAGGGGCGGAGGTGCTGCGCCTGGTGCACTCAGCTTGCAGCTGCTCCTCGCCTGCCCCTGCCCCTCTCCTTGCCCCTCACCCTGGCTCACAAGCTGCAGCAGCAGCCCCTCTGCACCCAGCTGGCGCCGCCCCTTCCCCTGCTGCCCCTACTGTTACTCCTCAGCTGTCCCATGGGGCAGTGAGGCAGGCTGGGCCTGGGCTTGAGTGGCTGCGCGCCCGGCACCTGCTGCTGCTCGCGGTCCTCTCTGCCCTCAGCAAAGCGTGTGAAGGCAGGAGCAACCGCTCTGCCACCACCGCGGCAGCGGCAGCCTCCGCAGCAGCCTCCCTGGGGCAGCTGCTGTTCCAGCTGTGTGTTGTTGAGCTGCAGGCAGGGGCAGGGGCAGGGGCAGGGGCAGGGGCAGGGGCAGGGGCAGTTGGTAAGGAGCCCGCCCCAAGGCAAGGACAGGCGGCAGGGTCGGGCCTCTCAGAGTCAGGCCAGCAGCAGGCAGGTGAAGGAAGCTGGCAGCAGGTGGCGGCTGAGGTGCTGGACGGATGCACAGCTGGCTTGCTGACCCAACAGCACGGCGTGCAGCTGGCCCACCGCCCCGCCGCCCTGCATGCCGCCCTGCTGACCCACGCTCTCCTCGCAGCGCTGCAGGCATGTAGCCTGCCTCCCCCCTCGGCCAACAAGGCTGGCAGCGGAGATGGCAGTGCGCGTTCTGCCCCTGCCACTCCTGGCCTGGATGTTGGGTCAGTGTTTGTCACGTTGGCGGAGCTGCAGCCCGCTGGCAGGTTTGACACCCACCTAGCTTTGCTGCTCAAGCTCAGCCTGCCAGACAGCAGGCAGCGGTGCGCCTTCCTGGCCGCTATGTACTCCACCCCCCAGGCCTCCCCCCACGCCCCCCAGCCCCCGCCCCTCCTGGATCCCAAGCAGCGACCTAGGCCTAGGTCTGAACACCTGCCCGGCAGCAGCGCAGCACCCAGTCTTGCGGTGCAGCTGTGTGCGTTGCGGATGCTGGAGGCTGAGTGCCATCCCCCCAGCCGTGCGCCCCACGCCCACGTCACCACCCCCCTCAGACCCACACGATCCTCCTCCTCCTCCTCCTCTGCCGCTGGCACCACCACCACCACCACCACCACCAGCCTTGGCACTGAGGTTTCAGATCTGGTGGAGGGCCTGGTTGCCTCCACCCCCTGCCTGCTGGCCGCAGCCCGCAGCTGCTTCCTGCCGGTCCGCAGGGCAGCCCTGGCCTGCCTGCAGGCGGTGGCAGGGCTGCTGTTCCTCCACCCTGGCCACCACCCTGCTGCTGCTGAACTAGCCCACGTCCTCCATGCCCTGCTGCCGCACACCAGCCTCCTGATCACTGACCCTGAGGCTCTGCCAGCACTGGTCGCAAACAGCTTGACCGCCAGCCCGGTGGAGGCGTTGGCAGGGGCAGGGCAGGGGCAGCCGGACAGGGCAGCAGCAGGGGCAGCAGCGGGAGGGGTGCCTCCAAGTACACCCGGCCCAGGCACTCGGCAAGGAAGGGGGAGAGCAGCCAGCAGCGTGGAGGCCCTGCCCGACGCTCTTGAGCCTAAGACCCCCGGCCCTCCCCCCGCCAGTGCCACCAGGCAAACACCATCAAGGGGGGCAAGCAAGGTGGCTGCTGCTGCTGCTGCTGCTGCTGCCCAAGCAGCTGCTTTGACCCCAGCAAAGTATGTGCAGCCCAATGGACAGCCAGCCAGCCTCAAGGGTTCTAGCAGCCTGGCAGCTGCTGCCAGCACTGGGGGACCCTGGGTGGATCAGCCCCGCTCCGCCTCCCAGCCGGCCTCCCTGGCTGTGGACAGGCAGCAGCTGCTTGCAGTGTTGCAGCTGCTCGCAAACACCCTGCCCCAGCTGCAGCCTGGAGTCCCGCATCACATGGCCACAGCTGATGCGGTGCTGGCGGTGCTGAAGGCAGCAGCCGCGGCAGAGCAGCACGGGCTGGTGCAGCAGCAGCAGCAGCAGCAGCAGCAGCAGGAGGAGAGGGGCCCGCTCGGGGTACAGGACCAGGGCGGACACACGCAGCCCCGGAACCCTAGTGGTGGGGCAGCTGCAGTGTCAAGGCCTGTCAGCCACTTCATGGCAAGGCCAGGGTGTGTGTTGCTGAGGGCACTGGTCATCAAGCACGCCCCCTGCCCCCTCACACCCACTGAGCAGCACGTTGGGCAGCAGCTGCTGCAATGCCTGTACGGCGGGCTGGCCCAGGTTGACCAGCCGGAGTCAAGCCAGCCTCTCAGCGCCGAGGCCATGGCGCTGCTGCAAGCCGTGCTTGCCAGCCAGCCTAGCAGCCCCGGGGCACCCCCAGCCACCAGGTCACTGCTCCAGACCAGCCGCACCGACCCCTCTCACACCCTCCCCTCTGCTGCCACCTCCACGCCCTCAACCCTGCCGACGACCCCAGCAGGTGGCAGGGCAGGGGGTGGCGGCGCGTGGTTCCGCAGCACCGCCCCGCTGCGCCTGGAGGCCTGCCAGCTGCTGGGCCAGCATGCGGCTCACCTAGCGGCCGCCCACACCACCCCTGGCCCTCCCACCTCAACCTCCCTCACCCTCCCCTGCTCCAGCTGCACAGCAACCGGGCCTCAACCAACCAAGGGAGCTGGGGCCAAGCCAGGGCAGGGTCCTGCAGGCAGCGCTGGCAGTGGCCCTGCACCCGCTGCCACGAGGGCCGACGGGGAAAGTGGGGCAGGTGCAGTGCCCGCAGCCCTGTTCTTTGCCCTGGCCAGAGGTGCTTCAGGCGATCCTGACCCCGCCTGCCGCGCTGCTGCCCGCAACACCTTGGAGCTGCTGCCCCTGGCCTCACCTCTGGTCGCCCCAGTCTTGAGGTCTGCCGCTGTGGAGGTGGAAGCCGTGGCTGCAGCAGCAGGGGCTGGGGCTGCGGCTGGCGCCAAGGCTCAAGCTGAGTCAGCAGTGCTGGCTGCAGCTGGGGGTGACGTGGGGGCGGGGAAGAAGAGGCGGAAGGGCAAGGTGGTTGGAGGTGAAGGGTTGGGCGCGCTGGGTGATGAGGGGGTGGGGGCGGGGGGGACAGCAGCAGCAGCAGCAGCAGCAGCAGCAACAGCAGCAACAGCCCAGCAGCCAGCTGCAGCAGGGCTGGGTAGTGTGGAGCTGGCGGTGCTGGTTCTGGAGGTGCTGCAGTGGAAGCGTCTAGACTCTGGTGGGTGGGTGGGGGTCGGGAGTGGTTAGTGCGGGGATAGGGCTGGGAGTGGCTGAGTGGGGCGATGGCGATGGCAATTGTGTGATCTATGTGACTGGTGTGATGGTGTGATCAGTGTGATGTACACTGCAGCATGTGCTGCTTGCCTTGTGTGTAGGTGCAACCCAGGTGGTGGGTGAGGCTCAGCAGCTGCTGCGCGCCCTGAAGCCCATTCTCACGCCCCTGACCCAGCACCAGGCCCTGGACCCTGCCACTGACCCCGACCCTCCCCTTGTCCCCCCCAGCACTGCCACTGCCCTCCCCTCCACCCCACCCAGCTGGCTGCTGTCCACCGGCTACATAGCCCAGCTGCTGCTGGCCCTGCTGGAGCATCTGGCTGCCCAGGCAGCAGCCAGCTCGGGTCAGCAGCAGCAGCAGCAGCAGCAGCAGCAGCAGCCAACCCAGCTTGCACAGCCTCCTGTGCCCTCAGCAAGTTCAGCGGCCTTGCCCGCTGCTGATACGCGGGAGGCGGCAGGCACCGCCCTGGCCCTTGCTGCTCAGCTGTCCCTTGCAGCGTTTGACATGGGCCTGGTGGTGGGGGTGGCGCAGCAGGCTCCTGATGCTGCGGTGCGCAACGCGGCGCTGGCGCTGCTCACAGTGCTGGCAAGGGCTGCTCCAGAGCGGGCCTTGGAGCATGTCCTCCAGGTGGGCAGCCGGGCAGGCCCCTCCCTCACCCTCACCCTCACCCCTCACCCCTCACCCCTCACCCCTCACCCCTCACCCCTCACCCCTCACCCCTCACCCCTCACCCCTCACCCCTCACCCTCATCACCAGGTGGACAGGCCCCTCCCTCCCCCTCCCTCCCGGCCCCTGGGCTGGGCGGTGGAGGGGAAGCCTGGCGGGCAGCAGGGGTGCGGGGGAAGGTCAGGTGGCTGGGAGAACCTGGTGTGGCTATGCTGGTGCATACTGCAGTCTGTAGGACAAGGGTGGGTGCTCAGGAGGGAGTGGGTGAAGGGTGAGGGTCCCCCTCGCCATCTCTGCCCCTCGCTGCCACCTCCCCCCAACCCCCCTGCCACCGCGTACTGCCTCCCCCCCTCCATCTGTCCCCTCCATAGCCCGTCCCCCGCCCCCCCTGCCCCCAGGTGCTGACCCTGGTGCATGCCGCTGCTGCCACCACCTCCCTGGACTCAGCCTCCCACGCAGTGGCTGCCTCAGCCCTGGCCGCTGTGGTGCCCGCCTGGCTGTCCTCCCCAGCCCATGGGGGTGACCTCGGTCCCCTCTGGCAGCAGGTGGTGGGCGCCCTGCACAGCCTGCCCCCTCACCGGCGGCTGAGCCTGTGCACTGCCCTGCTGGAGGCTGCGCCCCTGGAAGATGGCCTGACAGCGGCCCTACTGGAGATGGTGCAAGCTGTAGCGGCTGCCAATCTTGGGAAAGGCCTGGCGTCGCCCAAGGGGATAGAAGGGGTGGAGGGGGTGGAGGAGGAGGAGGAGGAGGAGGAGGAGGGGGGAGAGGGGGAGGGGGAGGGGGAGGCACTGGGTGAGGTGCTGGGTAAGGGAGGGAGGGGGAGGGGCGTAGGTGCATCCCAGGGTATACTGGACCTGATGGACCAGCTTGTTCTGAAGGTGAGGGGGAGGGGGAGGGCAGGGGAAGGGAGGCTAAGTACGCCGAAGTCACATATCACCCTAAGCAAGGAAAGCGGATGGCCTTGGCCTGACCCACAACAGGCAGATGGATGAACAAGAGGAGGGGAGGGGAGGGGGGATGGAAGAACAGGCGGAGGGGGAAGGGGAGAGGGGTGGGGGGAGAGGCTGGGCTGGGAGAGGCTGTGTCACCCATCTTCCTACGAGTCCCCCCCGCCGCTCCCCCCCACCGCTCCCCAACATTTTTGTTAGCCTGCACTGTGTTGGCTGTGCAGTGGTGGGGGTATGGTAGTGGGTGATGATGATGATGCATTCCTAACCTTAGGCTGATGGTAGCCATGGCATCACCACAGGGCACGAGGTACCCACGTTTGCTTGGACCCGTGACTCCTGCCATTGCCTTTTCAATGCTTTGCGTCACATGCCCCGGTGCCACTGCTGCCCCCGCTGCAATCCCAAGGGCTCTCAGAGCTTCTGGGCTCGGGCCTGCAGCTGACTCCCTTCCAACCGCCTGCCCTGCTGCCCTGCTCAACCCAACCCACTCTCCCTCTCTCCACCCTCACCCTCACCCACATTGGGAATGTCGCCCCCACCTACATTCTCACCCTTCCTCCCACTGCCTACTACGGCTTGGCTGAAGTAACTGCGCTCACTTGCCTGAGTTACTGCCTTGTCGCCCTGCTGCCATCCCCCCTTGCTGCCCTGCTGCCCTGCTGCCATCCCCCCTTGCTGCCCTGCCGCCCTGCTGCCATCCCCCCTTGCTGCCCTGCCGCTCTGCTGCCATCCCCCCTTGCTGCCCTGCCGCTCTGCTGCCATCCCCCCTTGCTGCCCTGCCGCTCTGCTGCCATCCCCCCTTGCTGCCCTGCCGCTCTGCTGCCATCCCCCCTTGCTGCCCTGCCGCCCTGCTGCCATCCCCCCTTGCTGCCCTGCTGCCCTGCTGCCATCCCCCCTTGCTGCCCTGCCGCCCTGCTGCCATCCCCCCTTGCTGCCCTGCCGCTCTGCTGCCATCCCCCCTTGCTGCCCTGCCGCTCTGCTGCCATCCCCCCTTGCTGCCCTGCCGCTCTGCTGCCATCCCCCCTTGCTGCCCTGCCGCTCTGCTGCCATCCCCCCTTGCTGCCCTGCCGCTCTGCTGCCATCCCCCCTTGCTGCCCTGCCGCCCTGCTGCCATCCCCCCTTGCTGCCCTGCCGCCCTGCCGCCCTGCTGCCATCCCCCCTTGCTGCCCTGCCGCCCTGCTGCCATCCCCCCTTGCTGCCCTGCCGCCCTGCTGCCATCCCCCCTTGCTGCCCTGCCGCCCTGCTGCCATCCCCCCTTGCCGCCCTGCTGCCCTGCTGCCATCCCCCCTTGCTGCCCTGCCGCTCTGCTGCCATCCCCCCTTGCTGCCCTGCCGCTCTGCTGCCATCCCCCCTTGCTGCCCTGCCGCCCTGCTGCCATCCCCCCTTGCTGCCCTGCCGCCCTGCTGCCATCCCCCCTTGCTGCCCTGCCGCCCTGCTGCCATCCCCCCTTGCTGCCCTGCCGCCCTGCTGCCAACTGGAGTACAGGCGCCCGTGGCTGCTCGCCTTCGCTGCCTGGCGTCGCTGCTTCCCGCAGCGGTGATGTCAGCAGGGGGCCAGGCCTGGACCGCTGTGCCGCGCCTAGCAGTCGCCTTCGTCACCGCCCAGCTCAAGGCAAGGGCTCAGGGCAGAGGCTCGGCAACCACACCGGCAGGGGTCAGGCCAAGACATTGAACTTGGCCTTACTAGGTCAGACATCAGGCTGCTCTTGCTCAGCACTGGCTGGCTGGCTGGGCGGCTACAGCAAAGCAAAGCAAAGCAAAGCAAAGCAAAGCAAAGCAAAGCAAAGCAAAGCAAAGCACCTGCCTTAACTGCAAGCACAGCCGGGGTAGTTGGTGTGAGGTGTGAGGTGGTTGGTGTGAGGTGTGAGGGGACACCCCTGGGACCAGGTGGGGGTAGACAGGCCAGGTCGGCTATGTATAATACCAAGAAAAATACTGCTGTGCATCTGTGCAGAGCCCCTCTGTGACGTCTGCTGCCCAGCGGCTCAGCGCCCCGGACGATGCTGAGCTGCAGGCCAGCTGCCAGCAGCTCATGTCCCAGGCGCTGGGCCAGGTCATGCACCTGGTAGCTAAGCAGCAGCTGGCGCCAGATGCACCCACCCCAGCCAAACGCGGCAAGAAGGCGAGGAGCAGGAAGACTGGCAAGGCAGGCAGCGTAGGTGGGACAGAGGCAGCAGCAGCAGCAGCAGCAGCAGCGGCGGCAAAGGGGGCTGGGGCTGCGCCAGGACTGGAGGCAACAGGCAGTGGCTTTGTCAGGGCGCGTGCAGTGGCTACGGCAATCCAGGGGCTGTACTGCTTGCTGGAGGCGCTGCAGGGCGTCCTTTCCTCTGCTGACTACCTGCGGGTGAGCTCTGCAAGCAGGCCACGCCTTGATGACTGAGGTGGTCAAGGGCAAGGGTAGAGGGCTGAGGCGGCCTTGATGCCTTCTTTTGCCCTGCATGCCCCTGACTTACATGCCCCTGACTTGCATGCCCCTGACCTGCACGCCCCGGCCCTGCCGCAGGCCCTGCTACAGCTGGCGTCTGGTGCTGGGGACGCAGTGCAGCGCCGTGCCCTGCGCCTCTTTGCTGACAAGGCGACGCAGCTGCCCCACGAGCTGGAAGCACTTCAGACCTCCCCTCGCGTGCCCAAGGCAGCCAGGGCTCTTGCCGTTGACCAGCTGGTGGAGGCGGCTCTACAGGTATGAGAGGGCCAGAGTCTGTTCTGTCGCCTGTCAATCCAAGTCCTGCCTGCCTGCCTAGCTTGCCAGTTTACTGCATGGAAGATTGATTGACTGATTGAAGCCATGCTTGATCAGCTTTGTTACCATCCCATCCCTCTGCCCTCTGTCCCGATGCTTGCTTGCTGTGCTTGCATCTCAAGCTACTCAACGTTAACAGCTCAATATGAACAGCTCAATATGAAAGCAGGCCATGTCCAGGTTTTACTACTATTGTGGGTGTGCCATACTGCTCCGCAGATCTGCCCAGTGGTGAATCGCTCCTGCTCAGCCCCTCCCCAGCATGACCCTGCAGCTACCACAGCCACACCCCCTCCCTCCAGCCCCTCCCCACTGGCCCAGCAAGCCATGGTCACGGCATTCGCCCACGTCGCTGATGCGTGTGGCAGCTACAAGCCCCAGCCCCTCCTGGCCACCCTGCCCCTCGTGCTCTCCACCCTATCCACCTCATCCCACTCCGTTGTGAGGGGCAGCGTGATGGCGGCCATCGCTGCCACTGCAACGGCCTGTGGCGCATTAATGCTGCCAGTGCTGCCGCAAGCCATTCAGGCAGTCCTGGCTGCGGGTCAGGCATGTGCAAACAGCTTGCAGCAGCAGCAGGAGCAGCAGCAGCTTGCCACTGCAGCGGCCACCCCAGGTGTCTCTGCTGGCCGTACTTCACCTCCAGCCGCAGTGGAGGAGGCACTGAGTCTCGAGGCCTCTGCCGTCCTCACTGCACTCGACAGCCTGATCCAGCACCTCGGTCCCTTCCTGTCACCCTACCTCCCGGCCATCCTGCAGCTGCTGCTGCACCCCGCCATGCACTCCACCTCCACGCCCTCCTGCTCCCGCCTGGCTGCTGGCGCATGCAGCAAACTCATCGCCAAGATCCCACCCAGACAGCTGCTGGGCCCCCTGTTCGACTCCCTGCCCCTCGCCATTGGCGCTGGCTTGCAGCCCCTCAGAGCGCTGCTGAGCATGGTGGCAGATGTGGCCCAAGCCATGTCCCCTGCGGTAGCTGCCTCCCACTATGAGTCTATGTTTGCATTCCTGCTGCGTGCCTTGGACGTGCGCGCCACCGCCCCGCCCGCCCTTCTCGATCATGAGCACGAGGCAGAGCAGGCAGCCGTGACCGCCCTGGTGTCCCTCACCCTCAAGCTGAACGAGGTCAAGTTCAAGCCGCTGTTCTTGCGGCTCTTGGACTGGGCCACCACAGTGCCGGCAGCAGGGCAGCTGGGTGCTGCTGAAGGCACAGCTGCTAGCAGCAGGGGCCGTGCTGAACAGCAGAGCCGTGTGATCACACTCTTCACAGTGGTGTGTGGGCTGGCTGACAAGCTGCGCAGTGTGCTGGTGCCCTACTTCAAGTACCTCCTGGACCTGGTCGTGAGCAGCCTCACCCAGCCAGCCGGCCAGGTGGGCGGTGCTGCAGGCGGCAAGACACCCAAGCGCAAGAAGCAGAAGAAGGGCGAGGTTGGCAGCACAGCCCTTGCTGCTGCCTCCACCCCTGGCCAGCAGCAGCAGGCGACAGGGGAGGAAGCAGGAGCGGCAGGAGAGGTGTTGCGGGAGGCGGAGGCCTGGGTGCTGCGTGGCAAAGTGCTGCGGGCGCTGCACCGCTGCTTCCTGTACGACACCGTGGGCTTTGTGGATGGGGACAAGGTGGCCCGCCTGCTGCCGCCCCTGGTGGCTCAGTTGCTGGTGGCCCCGACACCAGGGCCGTGCACAGCAGCAGTTGCGCAACAATGCGCTGCTCTAGACCTGGATGCAAGCGTGAAGCTCGGCAAGCGCACCCCAAAGGATGTGTATGGCACGGCAACGGTGGCAGTGCTCGTGCAGTTGGCGGTGGCTGCCAACTCTGATGAGCACTGGAAGCCCTTGAACCGGCAGGTAAAAGGGTTTGTGTGCGGGGGCTGAGCCATACCCACCCTGATCAGCCCACTCTTACTCACCCAACTACTCATCACTCATCCTCTGATACAGAAAGTAGTAAATCCTAGATTGTGATTATCCTGCAAATTGGCCTCAAAACTGCAAGGTGCCTGTTAAGCGCTAGTATGTTGCAGCGCTGTCATATCCTCAAGGACGCCCCAACTCCTTCATGCAGCTAGGATGGGTCATTCAGTTGGTTTGGTTTGGCTGGGCCGCAGGTGCTCATGACGACGCGCAGTGGCTCGCCTCGCAGCTGCTGCTTAGCTTTGGAGGTAGTTGCGCACCTGGTGGAGCGGCTGCGGGAAGAGTACCTGGTGCTGCTGCCCGAGGTGCGTGGGATTCGAACCTAGGAGGTCACGAACTCCTGCTGGGCAGGACCATGCCGTGCCGTGCCGTCGTGCCCCATGCAGGTGGCTGCTTCAACCCTATCGGGTTACACACAATCCATATATTACTATCAGTGACATTATCCATGACGAAGAGTCGCCAGATTGGCTCGACTCCCCAGGCCCTCATAGTGGTGTGGCTGGTGCGTGGCTGCAGACGATCCCGTTCCTGTCCGAGCTGCTGGCCCACCCCGAGGTGGCAGTAGAGTCTCGGGCCCAGGACGTCATGCGGCAGTTGGAGGAGGTCAGCGGCGAGAAACTGGATCAGTACTTGAAAATATGAAGGGCTTGTGTGTGTTGTCCGCCTCAGCTGACGGCACTCTTGACTTGTTTGTGGAGGCGTGTTGTGGCGGTAGATTGGGGCAACTTAAGCATGGGTATAGAGGCGAAATGGAAGTAACGAACGTGTAGTTGCTGTTTTGCTGAAGTGCCCTACACTTACTTGGTCAACAAGTTGTGACTGTAACATGCCGCACACCGCATGTATTACGCAAACACACAGAGCAATTATCACACCTTCCACAGGAGGTCATCAAATGTGGCATGTTCCGTTTGTATGAGCGCTGTTGAATGGTTGCCAGAACAATGCGAGATAATGTGTGCGAGCGATGATAGATGAGTGTCTGAACAATGTGACGGGCAAGACATGAAGGGAGGTGATGCATGTCGCAACAGGACATGCTACATACGTATTTGCACACTGCACGCTTTATGATACGCAGCCATCTTGTGTGAGCTAGGTTAGGGCGGGGCGGGGCGGGGCGGGGCGGGGCGGGGCGGGGCGGGGCGGGGCGGGGCGGGGCGGGGCGGGGCGGGGCGGGGCGGGGCGGGGCGGGGCGGGGCGGGGCGGGGCGGGGCGGGGCGGGGCGGGGCGGGGCGGGGCGGGGCGGGGCGGGGCGGGGCGGGGCGGGGCGGGGCGGGGCGGGGCGGGGCGGGGCGGGGCGGGGCGGGGCGGGGCGGGGCGGGGCGGGGCGGGGCGGGGCGGGGCGGGGCGGGGCGGGGCGGGGCGGGGCGGGGCGGGGCGGGGCGGGGCGGGGCGGGGCGGGGCCTGAAAAGATCCTCTATCCTGATTAGCGCGTGATGCATGTTGATTCACTACATGTACTTGGTGTATGTGAGAAGCTCAGTGACAGTCCTGCTGGCGTTGCATGCACTATGTCAACTGACCAGCTATGTTACCTGCTGAGACCACCCCGCCTTGTGTGGCCAGTGCATGAAATGGGAGTGGGTGCAGACTGCCTTGTGTGCCCTGAGTGTGCCGTGCATATCCTGGAGGAGGCTGAGGCCCTGTCCATGGAGTGCCACCACTGGGTCAAGCAGGTGGTGGTCTTCATCAACAGCGTTGCAGTGGCACACGGCAGCGCTACAGGCCCCAGCTGTGAATGGCCATGAGCTGGAGCTACAGCAGCAGCTGGGCCAGCCCCAGCCTGATGACTGTGAGCCCTCAGCCTTAGAGCTGTGCTGGTGGCCTTGCCACAAGGCCCTGTGCCGCCCTGGTAGCAAGGCATACAAGTTACAGAGCAAGCGCCTGTGCGACCGGTCAACGGAGATCGTGTGGAGTAATTTGAGCATGCATCAGCATCAGCGGCAGTTGCAGCGGCGGCGGCAGTGGCGGCGGCATTCACTGACAGAGATTGTATAAATGAAGCCGGTGCGTGAACCGGCAGGCACCATGCTGAGTTGAGCTGAAGGCAGCAGCAGCAGTTAGCAGGGTCAGGGCAATGGGGCAAAGAAGGAGGTGAGGTGAGAAGGCATGGGAGGCTGGGGTAGGGTACACTGCTGCCCAGCAGGCAGCTACCATGTAGCTCACACCCTCCCTGCTTTGTTGTGTCCATGGCTCCACACCTGGTGCCAGCCATTGCCTCAGCCAAGATACTGGCAAATCAAGACACACACTTCAAGCTACGGAGGCATAATGTGAGGCGCTTTGGAATAAAATGGATCCCAGATCACGTTGAGGGTCAAGAGCTATTCACACGTGTAGTATGTGCATATGATGCAAGCATCCAAACCAGCATTGGCACCCCGCTTGTCTCGCTGCTTCGCTTCCCACTTCGCTTCCCACACGGCTCGAGCTAGCCCCACAGCTTATGCGAATGAGCACATCGTCAAACATCGTGAGCGAAAACAACCATTTCGGAATCTGTTGCACGCTTGCATGGTTCCGGAGTTCTCGTTAGGACGCGGGGGGGTGCTATATAGAGCATACTTGCTCGCCTTCCTAACAGTTTCTGTATCAGGCTCCCACAGCGCTTGGATTGCACCGACACCTAGAGCTTCAAACTAAGCATCGCTACCAGCGATTACAATGTCAGCATGTCAGCTTCAAACGCTGACATCACCAGTTATAGTCTGTGTCTGTCTGGTGCTGGCATCCTATGTTGGTAAGCGTCCAATCTGTTAGGCAGGACTTGCATGCCTGTCCTTTTCCTTCGGCAACAGTCCCAATGCTGTCGCTGGCAGCTCGCCGACAGTACTTGGGCCCTGCTAAGCAGACATACATCCGTGTTGTACTAGCTCGCAAGCACCTTGTTTGACTGCAGGAGCCCAGCAACAACCAGCACTCCTTCACGCGCCTTTGGCCCTGCGCTCGACCCCTCCAGCTGCACTTGCTCCTGGCGACTTGGTCAAACCAGTACAGTCAGTACCAGTACCAACAGTCACGTCAAAACCACCGACACCGGTACTACCTTTGACTGCCTCTTCTCCCTCGCTGTCGCTGAGGTCACTGTCATCCGTGGTTGGCAACAGTAGCATGACGCCGGGCAGCAGTGGCATGCCTGGAGGCAGCAACATAGCTGGCAGCAACATTACCAACCTGGTCCTGGCAGCAAACCAAGCCGCCGCCCAGCTGGTGTTTGGGATGCAGCCATCTGACTTTGCCATGCTGTGCAGCAACCATAGCCTCCTCAGCGTCTTTGCTTATGACTGCACCACAGCCGTGGCCACCCAGCTGCAGGTCACCACGGGCTACAATGTCAGCGTAGCCAGCGCAGTGCCCGGCATAACTTGCAGCCGCCGCAGACGCAGCCTGCTGCAGGCCAACACCACTACTGTGCCCGTCAACTTCCTCATGACCTTCCCCGCCAACACCACCAACACCACCCTCCCCATGCTGGCCCTTGTCAACCGCGTCAACACCCTGGGCACGGCAGCCCTGGGCGTCAACTACCTGGCCCTCATCCCCAGCGCCAACCTCACCGTGACTGCCCAGCTTCTAAACCTACAGAGGCTCCAGGACGCACCCATGAACGGTTCCCTCAACTCCACCACCCTCCCTCCCTCCAACAATGCAACCAACACCACCCTCCCTCCCTCCAACAATGCAACCAACACCACCCTCCCCCCCTTCAACAATGCAACCAACACCGCTCTCCCTCCCCTAATATCCCCCCAGGACAAGCCCAGCCCTTCACCCCCTGGAGCCGTGGCTGCCACTCCTGACACTTCAAAACCCACCCCTTCCATCATCCCCTCCCCAGCCCCCCCTCCCTCTCCCGTCCTGGTTGTGGCTGACAACCAGGCCGTAGCCCAGCTCGCCTACGTCCTCAGCCCTGCAGTGTTTGCCGCACTGTGCAGCAATGCCACAGCTCGTGGGGCCTTTGCCGATGACAGTGCTGCCGCCATGGCTGCCCAGCTGGTGAGGAGCTCCGGGTCAGCTGTCAGTGTGGTGGGCTCAGTGCCAGCCTCCACCTGTGGTCGCCGTACACGCGCCCTGCTGCAAGCCAGCACCACCATGCCTGTCAACTACCTCATCACCTTCCCCCCGGGCACCAACGCCGCCGCTCAGGCCAGCCAGGTGCAGAGCCTGGTGACCCGCATCAACACAGAGGGCGTGGCAGCGCTGGGCGTCACCAGCCTGGGACCCGTGTCAACCTCGGACATCACTGTCACAGCAGTGGTGGTGCCCACTACGTCCTCGAGTGCGTTGCAGGCTGTAGGCACGGACAGCTCTGACGACAGTAAGCTTTCTCTGTCCACCCGGCTGGGGGTGGGCTTAGGGGTTGGTTTGGGTATGGGAGCACTGTGCGCTGCGGTAGTAGGCTTCCTCATTTTTAGGCGCTCGCAACAGAAGGTTGTTCTGGCACAGAGTGCTAATTGAATCATAGAGCCTTGACAGCAATCACCAAGGTGTGCTCATGTGATCTCATACTGGCATAGTGGCGTAAATACAATGCATGTGCTGCTCTGCTGCTAAGCCCCATGCCTCGAGCACTGTTTGTAGGGATGCTACGGACCAGCACCCACAATTCATTGGCATGTCCAGACACGAACACTTGTCCATGCATGATGTTTCGAGCTGCATGTTGTAGGTCCTGCGTGACTAGACCCCTGATGCAGAGACACATATGCACTGAGTACGCCAAGTAATAAACGCTAATGAGCTATGTCTTTGGTTGCATAGTCACATACACACCGGGCCTCTAATGAGGAGAATGGTTTACCATTAGATTTCACCAGGGATGCAGCCAGACCTGGATGCTCCTGTGACGGTGCACAGGCTGCCAGTGTCATTGGCTTTTTGGCTTTGGAGGGTTTAGGGCAGGGCAGCGTGCCATGCCCAACATTTTCCATAGCTTGCAGTTGTAGCATGGTTGTCCGGTTGTGCGTGGACATGTGGAAAGATGTCTACTCGAGCCTTGGCAACAAGCTCTCCCTGTAAGGTCATTTCATTGTGAACGTTCATTCAACGTGTCCACCTCCCAGACCATTCCCTCCCCCTGTAGGGCTGTAGGGGCTAGCCAGCAGATACGTGCCCGTCACCGAACGGGTCATTGTGAAAAGGTCATGGTCAGAGTCAGCACCAAACACAATGCATTAGCCTGCAGGCCTAGCCAGTGTCACACAGTCTAGCTGTTTCTCACAAGGATGGTGAGGTTTCGAAGCCAAGCTCCACACCCAGCTCTCAGCCAAACTCTGACCCGGCTTCAGCGCATATCTCTCCGGCAACGAGTGGCTACGTTATCTGTAGTACGCCAATACCTAAGTTCCTTACCCTATTCCCTTACATGGGTAGGCCCACTCCATTCTATGCAGCTGCTCCGCTCACTGGCCCAGCGCTTCACTGCACAGCCTGAGAACGCAGTTGGAATGGGTGAGGGATGGGGTGCACTAGGAGAGCAGCTGAGCCAACGCCTGTGTGACCGGTCACTCAAGATCAGGACTAATGTCATCACAGCCATGGCGGCTACAGTAGCACACACTGCTGCCAATCGAAGCAGCCATGAGGTCATCAGCTCCAGGAGTGCTCAAGCAGTGTAACAGGGAAATGCTCCAGATCGACAGTGCGCAAGTGTGGAGTCTGTCCTCTGCCCATCATCTCCTCAGCGCCATATTCCCTACTAATAGGAGTTCCTTATCTGAAACTTCAAACTGTCGGTACCTATACCTAAAAACAGCCGGCACCAATACCTAATTTCCTTACCCCACCCCTTCACGAGGGTGGGGCGATGAGTGTTGGCATGAAACACATGCTCTGATGTAAGCAACAGCTTAAGCATTGCATAATGCACACATGCTACTGTGCTACAGGCAGTTGGGCTTGGGCCTTGGGTGCTCGGTCTCGCAGCTTCTTGAAGCCCAATGCTGGGTACTACTTGCCTTAGGCAGGAGCCCTTGCTCGGTGTGGCCACCTGCACAGCGCCAGTGGGCGCAACTTGCTCTCCCCTGCCCGCTGGAGGTTGAGGGCTGCGTTGCAGTCCCTGTCCACCCAGTTGCCGATGTCCCTAGGGGTGGTCTGGTCCAGCCAGGGGCAACACATGAGGCCCGGCACCGACGCCTCGTACCGCCGGCTCCAGGCTGACCCCATCAAGCGCCTCTGTGCCTGACCTGCTGGGGGCCTCCAGCCTGCAAGCCTGGTGGGCTTGCTGCGGTCCAGCACCTCCTCACAGGGCTGGGGGCTGTTCACAGCTGAGCTGACCCGGATGGTGTGGATCTCATCCACCGTCGCCACCTTGCCTGGCAGCTGGGCACCACCGTTGCAGTCAGTGCAACTGTCCTAACAAGTGCTCGCCTCCAGCAGCCTCAGGTTGCTCCCACCCAGCAGCCCCAGGCTGCTCCGCCCCAGCACCACTGCTGGCCAGGCCTAAGCCAAGACCCATGCTGTGGTAGGGATGCTGCGGCTAGGCTGGAGGTGGGGTGCAGGGTCTGGGCCAACAGACGCTGGATGCCCTGCCCTTCAATCTGGCCCTTACTCTACCCCTGGCTCTGCCCCTGGCTTTGCCACTGGCCCTTGCGCTGGCTTGACATTATGATTGGGAATGCAGTCTGGGCAGGCGGGACGTTGGGCACGAGCACAGTAGGCACAGTACGAGCATAGTAGGACGTTGAGCACGAGCATACATGACAAGAGCAGCAGCAATAGGAAGCTGATAGAGGCGCCTGCATGAAAACGCTGCTGTCACCACTGCTGCTAACATGGTGTATAATGCTGACTGCTGCTGCAAAGACTGGCGGCACAAATCCGCACCTGCACCAGGCCCTCGAATGGGGCCATCAGCACGCATGCACGCCTCGTAGGGCGGCAGTTGCACCTGCACCAGGCCCTCGAATGGGGCCATCAGCACGCATGCACGCCTCGTAGGGCGGCAGTTGCACCTGCACCAGGCCGTCCAATTGAGCCGTGAACATGCGAATGTACTGTAGTGATACGCCTTGTTGGTGATATCACCAAATCATTTCATCAACAAAGTGTATCACCTACTGTTTGAGCATGGAATTGTTTGAGCATGAGATGCTTTTTGTCACCAAATTGTATCACCAGTTGTTTGAGCACGAGGTTTGGTTTTTCACCAAATCAGCGTATCACCAACAAGACGTATCACTACGATATGCCAAGAAGATGCTCACCACCACCGGTGTGTAGCTGTGCTAACAACAACAGCTAATTGTTGCTGGCCGTGCCTGCAGCTACTGGGATATCCACAGACAACATCTCGTTCCATGTTGGATTGGGAATGCAGTGTTTTGAATGTCATTTTTGAAACATCAGCATGCAATGAACATCACTTGGTTTGGTCCTGTGCATACAGAGCGGGGCAGGCTGCATGTAATTATGCAGTTGTATACCGTAGTGATACGCCTTGTTGGTGATTTCACCAAATCACCCATTGTTTGAGCATGCGGCTGTCACCAAATTTGTAGCAGCACCCATGGTAGATGGCGCCAAAGCTGAAACAGACCTTGCTGACCTCGATCCTTCAGCCTACAGATGCACATTGGCAGGCACAGGGAGGCATAGGCAGGCACATTTGCAGGTACATTACACTACGGGTTACGAACACAGAGGGGGATGCAGACCCCCACCAGCGTGAGCTTGACAATGACGACGTTGAGCAGCTGCGTGTCACTGCCCAATGGTTAGAACAGCAGTAGCAGCAGCAGCAGCAGTAGCAGCAGCAGCAAGAGGGGGAGGGGGAGGGGGAGGGGAGAGGCCCGCGGCAGCGGCAGGGGCAGGGGTAGGGGGAGGGGCAAGGGCAGGGGCCTGTGACCTCTGTCTGATAGTGATGAGGACGACATCGTCACACAAGCGACAGCAGCAGTGCCAGCAGCTCAGCCAGCAGCAGCTCTGATAGCGGTGAGGGCGAGAGCGATGGTGAGGATGATGAGGCTGTGATGGAAGCAGCCACACGCTGCAGTGCCCGAAGACGGCTGCCCCAATAGTAAATAAATGCATGTGTGGACAGTGTGCTATTGTTGGGTGTTGCACTTAGCAGCCTCTGGCTTCGTAGATGTATTAAGAATAGAGAGTCACCAAACATGTATCACTTCAATGTTTGAGCCAGGCGCTGTCACTATACAGGCGCATATCACCAACAAGGCGTATCACTAGTGGTATCACTAGTAGTTTCACTAGTAGACTAGGGCAGTGGGCCCGTCCCACATCGGACGGCCAGCAGGCAACATATGTATGTGCGGCCTCCGGCCGCACCACATTTGTTTACCAACCAGCCCGATAGACAGCCGGTCAAGCAAGCCCGCATGCAGCCAAACAAAACTATGCACGTCCAAGTCCACTTGCAATGTGTGTATGAATGATTTTCGCATGCTTGCATGATGTTCGCTTTGCATCCCTTGGCATCTGAAAAATGTGTGTGGGCATGCTGTCCAGTTATCACTTCTGCACTGTGCGGTGTGTGTGGGTGTGGTGTGTGTGGGTGGCAAGAGCAATTGCAGCTGCAGTCACAGTGGCAACAGCAGTGGTGCCAGCTCAGTGCCAGGTCAATGCAAGTTGGCATGGCCTGTCACCAGCCCTCATCGTCGTCGGGGCCAGGTGGCAAGGCATAAAACACCCTGGTGTACACCACATTCTCAGTGTAAACTGCGGCAGCACGGAGAGGCAGCCCATGCTGCCCTTGCTGCTGCTGCCCCTACTGCTGCTGCCCCTACTGCTGCTGCCCCTACTGCTGCTGCTGCTGCTGCTGCTGCTGCTGCCCCTGCTACTATTGTTGCTGCTGCCATTGTTGCCGCTGCTGCCCCTGCTGCTGCTGCCGCTGCTGCCACTGCTGCCGCTGCTGCCGCTGCTGCCGCAGCAGCCGCAGCTGCCGCAGCTGCCGCTTCTGCTGCTGGTGCCGCTTCTGCCCCTGCTGCCCCTGCCGCCCATGCCGCCCCTGCTGCTCCTGCTGCTGCTGCCCCTGCTGCTGCCGCCCTACTGTTGCTGGTGCTGCTCATGCTGCTGCTGCCCCGTCTGCTGCTGCTGCCCCTGCTGCTGCTGCCCCTCCTGCTGCTGCCCCTGCTGCCCCTGCCGCCCCTGCGGCCCCTGCTGCTGCTGCCCCTGCTGCTGCTGCCCCTGCTGCTGCTGCCCCTGCTGCTGCTGCTGCTGCTGCCCCTGCTACTATTGTTGCTGCTGCCATTGTTGCCGCTGCTGCCCCTGCTGCTGCTGCCGCTGCTGCCACTGCTGCCGCTGCTGCCGCTGCTGCCGCAGCTGCCGCAGCTGCCGCAGCTGCCGCTGCTGCTGCTGGTGCCGCTTCTGCCGCTTCTGCCGCTTCTGCCCCTGCTGCCCCTGCCGCCCATGCCGCCCCTGCTGCTCCTGCTGCTGCTGCCCCTGCTGCTGCCGCCCTACTGTTGCTGGTGCTGCTCATGCTGCTGCTGCCCCGTCTGCTGCTGCTGCCCCTGCTGCTCCTGCCCCTGCTGCTGCTTCCCCTGCTGCCCCTGCCGCCCCTGCGGCCCCTGCTGCTGCTGCCCCTGCTGCTGCTGCCCCTGCTGCTGCTGCTGCTGCTGCTGCTGCCCCTGCTACTATTGTTGCTGCTGCCATTGTTGCCGCTGCTGCCCCTGCTGCTGCTGCCGCTGCTGCCACTGCTGCCGCTGCTGCCGCTGCTGCCGCAGCAGCCGCAGCTGCCGCAGCTGCCGCTGCTGCTGCTGGTGCCGCTTCTGCCGCTTCTGCCGCTTCTGCCCCTGCTGCCCCTGCCGCCCATGCCGCCCCTGCTGCTCCTGCTGCTGCTGCCCCTGCTGCTGCCGCCCTACTGTTGCTGGTGCTGCTCATGCTGCTGCTGCCCCGTCTGCTGCTGCTGCCCCTGCTGCTGCTGCCCTCCTGCTGCTGCCCCTACTGTTGCTGCCCCTGCCGCTGCCCCTGCTGCCCTTGCTGCTGCTGCCCCTGCTGCTGCTGCCCCTACTGCTGCTGCTGCTGCCCCTGCTGCTGCTGCCCCTGCTACTATTGCTGCTGCTGCCATTGTTGCCGCTGCTGCCCCTGCTGCTGCTGCCGCTGCTGCCACTGCTGCCGCTGCTGCCGCTGCTGCCCCTGCTGCCCCTGCCGCCCCTGCCGCCCCTGCTCTCCTGCTGCTGCTGCCCCTGCTGCTGCCGCCCTACTGTTGCTGGTGCTGCTCATGCTGCTGCTGCCCCTTCTGCTGCTGCTGCCCCTGCTGCTGCTGCCCCTGCCGCTGCTGCCCCTGCCGCCCCTGCTGCCCCTGCTGCTGCTGCCCCTGCTGCTGCTGCCCCTGCTGTTGCTGCCCCTGCTGCTGCTGCCCCTACTGTTGCTGCCCCTGCTGCTGCCCCTGCTGCCCTTGCTGCTGCTGCCCCTGCTGCTGCTGCCCCTACTGCTGCTGCTGCTGCCCCTGCTGCTGCTGCCCCTGCTACTATTGCTGCTGCTGCTGCTGCCCCTGCTGCTGCCCCTGCTACTATTGCTGTTGACTTTGCTGCTGCTGCTGCTGCCCCTGCTGCTGCTGCCGCTTCTGCCGCTTCTGCCGCTTCTGCCGCTTCTGCCGCTGCTGCCGCCGCTGCCGCCGCTGCTGCTGCCGCTGCTGCTGCTGCAGCTGCTGCCCCTGCTGCCGCTGCTGCCCCTGCTACTGCTGCCCCTGTTGGTGCTGTCCCTGCTGCTGCTGCCCCTGCTGCTGCTGCCCCTGCTGCTGCTGCCCCTGCTGCTGCTGCCGTCGCCGCTGACTTTGCTGCTGCTACTGCTGCCTCTGCTGCTGCTGCTGCCGCCCTTGCTGCTGCCGTCGCCGCTGCTGCCGCTGCTGCAGCTGCTGTTGCTGCTGCCCCTGCTGCCCCTGCTGCCCCTGCTGCCCCTACTGCCCCTGCTACCGCTGCTGGCACTGCTGCCGCTGCTGCTACTGCTGCCCCTGCTGCCCCTGCAGCCCCTGCTGCTGCTGCCCCTGCTGCTGCTGCCCCTGCCCCTGCTGCTGCTGCCCCTGCTGCTGCTGCCCCTGCTGCTGCTGCCCCTGCTGCTGCTGCCCCTGCTGCTGCTGCTGCTGCTGCCCCTGCTGCTGCTGCTGCCCCTACTGCTGCTGCTGCTGCCCCTACTGCTGCTGCTGCCCCTGCTGCTGCCCCTGCTGCTGCTGCCCCTGCTGCTGCTGCCCCTGCTGCTGCTGCTGCTGCTGCTGCTGCTGCCCCTGCTGCTGCCCCTGCTGCTGCTGCCGCCGCCGCTGCCGCCGCTGCCGCTGCTGCTGCTGCCGCCGCTGCTGCTGCTGCCCCTGCTGCTGCTGCCCCTGCTGCTAGCCTGGCTGCTTTTCAAGGCTAGACACCTGCCATCAGGTGCATTGGGGACATGAGGCTCCGTCGCGCTGGAGCAGAGGCTGAATATGTTTTACCGTATAGGCAGTGCGCAAGGTTGACGTGCACGCCACGGCCAAGCGCCGCATCCGTGGACTGCGGCTGTCAGTTCAAAATGATGGACCAACCTGTGTCATGTTCATCTAGGGCCGGGGCTGTACTCCGCAGGGGTAGGGGGTGTTTGTTTGACTGGGCTGTTGGTTGACGGGCCGGCAAGAACATTCAAAACGAAACATCGCGAGTAGACACGCTGGCCTCTACATTACCATACCCACTACTCATCTCTATTTTTAAGGCCTCCAATTTTCAGAACGACTTTTGATCTTACCGCACAGTGACTCGCGCTCGGTTTTCTCGAAGTACTATGCGGTGAAAAAGTTATGCGAGGTCGCACGCTGAATCGCAGGCCATTCCGAGCACATTTTTCATCTTGCCCCCTTAATTTTTTTTATGTAGATTCACTACGGTATGCAGAAAATTGTGTGACACTCTATGCAGCTTCTGTGCTTGCTACTTGACCAATCCTCTAGTGTGGGAAGGTGACCAGCTTGGCACGACAGTCGAGGGGCTGTTGCCTTCGCTATCAGCCTCACGGCGTGGTGACTCTGAAGAAGGAGCCCCAGCAGATCTGTTAGGCCTCGCGGCCTGAGGATCAGGCACCTGATTTGGATCATAAACACAAACCCTAACAAGTGGACTGCGGACAGTAGAATGTAGCCAGTGAGAGCAGGGATAAGGAGGGGTTCACCACTGAACTGTGTGCACCCATCCATGTGCGTTCTGCCGTGGAGCGGGTTCATGGTCTTATGCCCAAGCTGCCCATGCATGGGCAAGGCCAAGCAGCCATACCAGGCTGGTGGTTTCACGCCCCGACGTGGCTGCAATGGTTGTGAGGGCGGCAGGGACACTCTCAACTTTGCTGCAACCTGCTGCTGCTACTGCTGCTGCCACTTGTTGCTGGCTTGTATGGACCCCCACTTCAACACGAACACCCGAATGCTGCGACCAGCTGCTGTGGCTATGTGTGCGGCTCTGGCTGGTGCCTGGGCTACGGCAGCACCGCCAGCAGCAGCAGCAGCATCATCAGCATCATCAGCATCACATCACTGACATCAAATGCAAAGATAAAGCTGCTCCGTGAAGAGCAAGAACAATATATGTTAGTGCAGGCAGAATGCTGAGTTGAAGGCAGCAGCGGCAGTCAGCAGGGTCAGGGCGGTGAAGCAAAGAGGCAGGTGGGGTGAGGAGGCATGGGAGGCAGAGGAAGGGCACAATGCTGCGACCAGCTGCTGTGGCTATGTGTGCGGCTCTGGCTGGTGCCTGGGCTACGGCAGCACCGCCAGCAGCAGCAGCAGCATCATCAGCATCATCAGCATCACATCACTGACATCAAATGCAAAGATAAAGCTGCTCCGTGAAGAGCAATAACAATATATGTTAGTGCAGGCAGAATGCTGAGTTGAAGGCAGCAGCGGCAGTCAGCAGGGTCAGGGCGGTGAAGCAAAGAGGCAGGTGGGGTGAGGAGGCATGGGAGGCAGAGGAAGGGCACAATGCTGCGACCAGCTGCTGTGGCTATGTGTGCGGCTCTGGCTGGTGCCTGGGCTACGGCAGCACCGCCAGCAGCATCATCAGCATCATCAGCATCACATCACTGACATCAAATGCAAAGATAAAGCTGCTCCGTGAAGAGCAATAACAATATATGTTAGTGCAGGCAGAATGCTGAGTTGAAGGCAGCAGCGGCAGTCAGCAGGGTCAGGGCGGTGAAGCAAAGAGGCAGGTGGGGTGAGGAGGCATGGGAGGCAGAGGAAGGGCACAATGCTGCGACCAGCTGCTGTGGCTATGTGTGCGGCTCTGGCTGGTGCCTGGGCTACGGCAGCACCGCCAGCAGCAGCAGCAGCATCATCAGCATCATCAGCATCACATCACTGACATCAAATGCAAAGATAAAGCTGCTCCGTGAAGAGCAAGAACAATATATGTTCGTGCAGGCAGAATGCTGAGTTGAAGGCAGCAGCGGCAGTCAGCAGGGTCAGGGCGGTGAAGCAAAGAGGCAGGTGGGGTGAGGAGGCATGGGAGGCAGAGG
>JASKMD010000031.1:10836434-10870228 GCA_030144725.1 Haematococcus lacustris | reverse complement strand
GACATTTTGCAGCGTGCGCTATGTATAGCACATAGAAAAATACTGCTGTGCATCTGTGCAGAGCCCCTCTGTGACGTCTGCTACCCAGCGGCTCAGCGCCCCGGACGATGCTGAGCTGCAGGCCAGCTGCCAGCAGCTCATGTCCCAGGCGCTGGGCCAGGTCATGCACCTGGTAGCTAAGCAGCAGCTGGCGCCAGATGCACCCACCCCAGCCAAACGCGGCAAGAAGGCGAGGAGCAGGAAGACTGGCAAGGCAGGCAGCGTAGGTGGGACAGAGGCAGCAGCAGCAGCAGCAGCAGCAGCAGCAGCAGCGGCGGCAAAGGGGGCTGGGGCTGCGCCAGGACTGGAGGCAACAGGCAGTGGCTTTGTCAGGGCGCGTGCAGTGGCTGCGGCAATCCAGGGGCTGTACTGCTTGCTGGAGGCGCTGCAGGGCGTCCTGTCCTCTGCTGACTACCTGCGGGTGAGCTCTGCAAGCAGGCCACGCCTTGATGACTGAGGTGGTCAAGGGCAAGGGTAGAGGGCTGAGGCGGCCTTGATGCCTTCTTTTGCCCTGCATGCCCCTGACTTACATGACCCTGACTTGCATGCCCCTAACCTGCATGCCCCGGCCCTGCCGCAGGCCCTGCTACAGCTGGCGTCTGGTGCTGGGGACGCAGTGCAGCGCCGTGCCCTGCGCCTCTTTGCTGACAAGGCGAAGCAGCTGCCCCACGAGCTGGAAGCACTTCAGACCTCCCCTCGCGTGCCCAAGGCAGCCAAGGCTCAGGCCGTTGACCAGCTGGTGGAGGCGGCTCTACAGGTATGAGAGGGCCAGAGTCTGTTTTGTCGCCTGTCAATCCAAGTCCTGCCTGCCTGCCTAGCTTGCCAGTTTACTTCACGAAAGGCAAGACCGATTGACTGATTGAAGCCATGCTTGATCAGCTTTGTTACCATCCCATCCCTCTGCCCTCTGTCCCAATGCTTGCTTGCTGTGCTTGCATCTCAAGCTACTCAACGTTAACAGCTCAATATGCAAGCAGGCCATGTCCAGGTTTTACTACTATCGTGGCTGTGCCATACTGCTCCGCAGATCTGCCCAGTGGTCAATCGCTCCTGCTCAGCCCCTCCCCAGCATGACCCTGCAGCTACCACAGCCACGCCCCCTCCCTCCAGCCCCTCCCCACTGGCCCAGCAAGCCATGGTCACGGCATTCGCCCACGTCGCTGCTGCGTGTGGCAGCTACAAGCCCCAGCCCCTCCTGGCCACCCTGCCCCTGGTGCTCTCCACCCTATCCACCTCATCCCACTCCGTTGTGAGGGGCAGCGTGATGGCGGCCATCGCTGCCACTGCAACGGCCTGTGGCGCACTAATGCTGCCAGTGCTGCCGCAAGCCACCCAGGCAGTCCTGGCTGCGGGTCAGGCATGTGCAAACAGCTTGCAGCAGCAGCAGGAGCAGCAGCAGCTTGCCACTGCAGCGGCCACCCCAGGTGTCTCTGCTGGCCGTACTTCACCTCCAGCCGCAGTGGAGGAGGCACTGAGTCTTGAGGCCTCTGCCGTCCTCACTGCACTCGACAGCCTGATCCAGCACCTCGGTCCCTTCCTGTCACCCTACCTCCCGGCCATCCTGCAGCTGCTGCTGCACCCCGCCATGCACTCCACCTCCACGCCCTCCTGCTCCCGCCTGGCTGCTGGCGCATGCAGCAAACTCATCGCCAAGATCCCACCCAGACAGCTGCTGGGCCCCCTGTTCGACTCCCTGCCCCTTGCCATCGGCGCTGGCTTGCAGCCCCTGAGAGCACTGCTGAGCATGGTGGCAGATGTGGCTCAAGCCATGTCCCCTGCGGTAGCTGCCTCCCACTATGAGTCTATGTTTGCATTCCTGCTGCGTGCCTTGGACGTGCGCGCCACCGCCCCGCCCGCCCTTCTCGGCCATGAGCACGAGGCGGAGCAGGCAGCCGTGACCGCCCTGGTGTCCCTCACCCTCAAGCTGAACGAGGTCAAGTTCAAGCCGCTGTTCTTGCGGCTCTTGGACTGGGCCACCACAGTGCCGGCAGCAGTGCAGCTGGGTGCTGCTGAGGGTGCAGCTGATAGCAGCAGGGGCCGTGCTGTACAGCAGAGCCGTGTGATCACACTCTTCACAGTGGTGTGTGGGCTGGCTGACAAGCTGCGCAGTGTGCTGGTGCCCTACTTCAAGTACCTCCTGGACCTGGCCGTAAACAGCCTTACCCAGCCGGCCGGCCAGGTGGGCGGTGCTGCAGGCGGCAAGACACCCAAGCGCAAGAAGCAGAAGAAGGGCGAGGTTGGCAGCACAGCCCTTGCTGCTGCCTCCACCCCTGACCAGCAGCAGCAGCAGGCGACAGGGGAGGAAGCAGGAGCGGCAGGAGAGGTGTTGTGGGAGGTACAGGCCTGGGTGCTGCGTGGCAAAGTGCTCCGGGCGCTGCACCGCTGCTTCCTGTACGACACCGTGGGCTTTGTGGATGGGGACAAGGTGGCCCGCCTGCTGCCGCCCCTGGTGGCTCAGTTGCTGGTGGCCCCAACACCAGGGCCGTGCACAGCAGCAGTTGCGCAACAATGCGCTGCTCTAGACCTGGATGCAAGCGTGAAGCTCGGCAAGCGCACCCCAAAGGATGTGTATGGCACGGCAACGGTGGCAGTGCTCGTGCAGTTGGCGGTGGCTGCCAACTCTGATGAGCACTGGAAGCCCTTGAACCGGCAGGTAAAAGGGTTTGTGTGCGGGGGCTGAGCCATACCCACCCTGATCAGCCCACTCTTACTCACCCAACTACTCATCACTCATCCTCTGATACAGAAAGTAGTAAATCCTAGATTGTGATTATCCTGCAAATTGGCCTCAAAACTGCAAGGTGCCTGTTAAGCGCTAGTATGTTGCAGCGCTGTCATATCCTCAAGGACGCCCCAACTCCTTCATGCAGCTAGGATGGGTCATTCAGTTGGTTTGGTTTGGCTGGGCCGCAGGTGCTCATGACGACGCGCAGTGGCTCGCCTCGCAGCTGCTGCTTAGCTTTGGAGGTAGTTGCGCACCTGGTGGAGCGGCTGCGGGAAGAGTACCTGGTGCTGCTGCCCGAGGTGCGTGGGATTCGAACCTAGGAGGTCACGAACTCCTGCTGGGCAGGACCATGCCGTGCCGTGCCGTCGTGCCCCATGCAGGTGGCTGCTTCAACCCTATCGGGTTACACACAATCCATATATTACTATCAGTGACATTATCCATGACGAAGAGTCGCCAGATTGGCTCGACTCCCCAGGCCCTCATAGTGGTGTGGCTGGTGCGTGGCTGCAGACGATCCCGTTCCTGTCCGAGCTGCTGGCCCACCCCGAGGTGGCAGTAGAGTCTCGGGCCCAGGACGTCATGCGGCAGTTGGAGGAGGTCAGCGGCGAGAAACTGGATCAGTACTTGAAAATATGAAGGGCTTGTGTGTGTTGTCCGCCTCAGCTGACGGCACTCTTGACTTGTTTGTGGAGGCGTGTTGTGGCGGTAGATTGGGGCAACTTAAGCATGGGTATAGAGGCGAAATGGAAGTAACGAACGTGTAGTTGCTGTTTTGCTGAAGTGCCCTACACTTACTTGGTCAACAAGTTGTGACTGTAACATGCCGCACACCGCATGTATTACGCAAACACACAGAGCAATTATCACACCTTCCACAGGAGGTCATCAAATGTGGCATGTTCCGTTTGTATGAGCGCTGTTGAATGGTTGCCAGAACAATGCGAGATAATGTGTGCGAGCGATGATAGATGAGTGTCTGAACAATGTGACGGGCAAGACATGAAGGGAGGTGATGCATGTCGCAACAGGACATGCTACATACGTATTTGCACACTGCACGCTTTATGATACGCAGCCATCTTGTGTGAGCTAGGTTAGGGCGGGGCGGGGCGGGGCGGGGCGGGGCGGGGCGGGGCGGGGCGGGGCGGGGCGGGGCGGGGCGGGGCGGGGCGGGGCGGGGCGGGGCGGGGCGGGGCGGGGCGGGGCGGGGCGGGGCGGGGCGGGGCGGGGCGGGGCGGGGCGGGGCGGGGCGGGGCGGGGCGGGGCGGGGCGGGGCGGGGCGGGGCGGGGCGGGGCGGGGCGGGGCGGGGCGGGGCGGGGCGGGGCGGGGCGGGGCGGGGCGGGGCGGGGCGGGGCGGGGCGGGGCGGGGCGGGGCGGGGCGGGGCGGGGCCTGAAAAGATCCTCTATCCTGATTAGCGCGTGATGCATGTTGATTCACTACATGTACTTGGTGTATGTGAGAAGCTCAGTGACAGTCCTGCTGGCGTTGCATGCACTATGTCAACTGACCAGCTATGTTACCTGCTGAGACCACCCCGCCTTGTGTGGCCAGTGCATGAAATGGGAGTGGGTGCAGACTGCCTTGTGTGCCCTGAGTGTGCCGTGCATATCCTGGAGGAGGCTGAGGCCCTGTCCATGGAGTGCCACCACTGGGTCAAGCAGGTGGTGGTCTTCATCAACAGCGTTGCAGTGGCACACGGCAGCGCTACAGGCCCCAGCTGTGAATGGCCATGAGCTGGAGCTACAGCAGCAGCTGGGCCAGCCCCAGCCTGATGACTGTGAGCCCTCAGCCTTAGAGCTGTGCTGGTGGCCTTGCCACAAGGCCCTGTGCCGCCCTGGTAGCAAGGCATACAAGTTACAGAGCAAGCGCCTGTGCGACCGGTCAACGGAGATCGTGTGGAGTAATTTGAGCATGCATCAGCATCAGCGGCAGTTGCAGCGGCGGCGGCAGTGGCGGCGGCATTCACTGACAGAGATTGTATAAATGAAGCCGGTGCGTGAACCGGCAGGCACCATGCTGAGTTGAGCTGAAGGCAGCAGCAGCAGTTAGCAGGGTCAGGGCAATGGGGCAAAGAAGGAGGTGAGGTGAGAAGGCATGGGAGGCTGGGGTAGGGTACACTGCTGCCCAGCAGGCAGCTACCATGTAGCTCACACCCTCCCTGCTTTGTTGTGTCCATGGCTCCACACCTGGTGCCAGCCATTGCCTCAGCCAAGATACTGGCAAATCAAGACACACACTTCAAGCTACGGAGGCATAATGTGAGGCGCTTTGGAATAAAATGGATCCCAGATCACGTTGAGGGTCAAGAGCTATTCACACGTGTAGTATGTGCATATGATGCAAGCATCCAAACCAGCATTGGCACCCCGCTTGTCTCGCTGCTTCGCTTCCCACTTCGCTTCCCACACGGCTCGAGCTAGCCCCACAGCTTATGCGAATGAGCACATCGTCAAACATCGTGAGCGAAAACAACCATTTCGGAATCTGTTGCACGCTTGCATGGTTCCGGAGTTCTCGTTAGGACGCGGGGGGGTGCTATATAGAGCATACTTGCTCGCCTTCCTAACAGTTTCTGTATCAGGCTCCCACAGCGCTTGGATTGCACCGACACCTAGAGCTTCAAACTAAGCATCGCTACCAGCGATTACAATGTCAGCATGTCAGCTTCAAACGCTGACATCACCAGTTATAGTCTGTGTCTGTCTGGTGCTGGCATCCTATGTTGGTAAGCGTCCAATCTGTTAGGCAGGACTTGCATGCCTGTCCTTTTCCTTCGGCAACAGTCCCAATGCTGTCGCTGGCAGCTCGCCGACAGTACTTGGGCCCTGCTAAGCAGACATACATCCGTGTTGTACTAGCTCGCAAGCACCTTGTTTGACTGCAGGAGCCCAGCAACAACCAGCACTCCTTCACGCGCCTTTGGCCCTGCGCTCGACCCCTCCAGCTGCACTTGCTCCTGGCGACTTGGTCAAACCAGTACAGTCAGTACCAGTACCAACAGTCACGTCAAAACCACCGACACCGGTACTACCTTTGACTGCCTCTTCTCCCTCGCTGTCGCTGAGGTCACTGTCATCCGTGGTTGGCAACAGTAGCATGACGCCGGGCAGCAGTGGCATGCCTGGAGGCAGCAACATAGCTGGCAGCAACATTACCAACCTGGTCCTGGCAGCAAACCAAGCCGCCGCCCAGCTGGTGTTTGGGATGCAGCCATCTGACTTTGCCATGCTGTGCAGCAACCATAGCCTCCTCAGCGTCTTTGCTTATGACTGCACCACAGCCGTGGCCACCCAGCTGCAGGTCACCACGGGCTACAATGTCAGCGTAGCCAGCGCAGTGCCCGGCATAACTTGCAGCCGCCGCAGACGCAGCCTGCTGCAGGCCAACACCACTACTGTGCCCGTCAACTTCCTCATGACCTTCCCCGCCAACACCACCAACACCACCCTCCCCATGCTGGCCCTTGTCAACCGCGTCAACACCCTGGGCACGGCAGCCCTGGGCGTCAACTACCTGGCCCTCATCCCCAGCGCCAACCTCACCGTGACTGCCCAGCTTCTAAACCTACAGAGGCTCCAGGACGCACCCATGAACGGTTCCCTCAACTCCACCACCCTCCCTCCCTCCAACAATGCAACCAACACCACCCTCCCTCCCTCCAACAATGCAACCAACACCACCCTCCCCCCCTTCAACAATGCAACCAACACCGCTCTCCCTCCCCTAATATCCCCCCAGGACAAGCCCAGCCCTTCACCCCCTGGAGCCGTGGCTGCCACTCCTGACACTTCAAAACCCACCCCTTCCATCATCCCCTCCCCAGCCCCCCCTCCCTCTCCCGTCCTGGTTGTGGCTGACAACCAGGCCGTAGCCCAGCTCGCCTACGTCCTCAGCCCTGCAGTGTTTGCCGCACTGTGCAGCAATGCCACAGCTCGTGGGGCCTTTGCCGATGACAGTGCTGCCGCCATGGCTGCCCAGCTGGTGAGGAGCTCCGGGTCAGCTGTCAGTGTGGTGGGCTCAGTGCCAGCCTCCACCTGTGGTCGCCGTACACGCGCCCTGCTGCAAGCCAGCACCACCATGCCTGTCAACTACCTCATCACCTTCCCCCCGGGCACCAACGCCGCCGCTCAGGCCAGCCAGGTGCAGAGCCTGGTGACCCGCATCAACACAGAGGGCGTGGCAGCGCTGGGCGTCACCAGCCTGGGACCCGTGTCAACCTCGGACATCACTGTCACAGCAGTGGTGGTGCCCACTACGTCCTCGAGTGCGTTGCAGGCTGTAGGCACGGACAGCTCTGACGACAGTAAGCTTTCTCTGTCCACCCGGCTGGGGGTGGGCTTAGGGGTTGGTTTGGGTATGGGAGCACTGTGCGCTGCGGTAGTAGGCTTCCTCATTTTTAGGCGCTCGCAACAGAAGGTTGTTCTGGCACAGAGTGCTAATTGAATCATAGAGCCTTGACAGCAATCACCAAGGTGTGCTCATGTGATCTCATACTGGCATAGTGGCGTAAATACAATGCATGTGCTGCTCTGCTGCTAAGCCCCATGCCTCGAGCACTGTTTGTAGGGATGCTACGGACCAGCACCCACAATTCATTGGCATGTCCAGACACGAACACTTGTCCATGCATGATGTTTCGAGCTGCATGTTGTAGGTCCTGCGTGACTAGACCCCTGATGCAGAGACACATATGCACTGAGTACGCCAAGTAATAAACGCTAATGAGCTATGTCTTTGGTTGCATAGTCACATACACACCGGGCCTCTAATGAGGAGAATGGTTTACCATTAGATTTCACCAGGGATGCAGCCAGACCTGGATGCTCCTGTGACGGTGCACAGGCTGCCAGTGTCATTGGCTTTTTGGCTTTGGAGGGTTTAGGGCAGGGCAGCGTGCCATGCCCAACATTTTCCATAGCTTGCAGTTGTAGCATGGTTGTCCGGTTGTGCGTGGACATGTGGAAAGATGTCTACTCGAGCCTTGGCAACAAGCTCTCCCTGTAAGGTCATTTCATTGTGAACGTTCATTCAACGTGTCCACCTCCCAGACCATTCCCTCCCCCTGTAGGGCTGTAGGGGCTAGCCAGCAGATACGTGCCCGTCACCGAACGGGTCATTGTGAAAAGGTCATGGTCAGAGTCAGCACCAAACACAATGCATTAGCCTGCAGGCCTAGCCAGTGTCACACAGTCTAGCTGTTTCTCACAAGGATGGTGAGGTTTCGAAGCCAAGCTCCACACCCAGCTCTCAGCCAAACTCTGACCCGGCTTCAGCGCATATCTCTCCGGCAACGAGTGGCTACGTTATCTGTAGTACGCCAATACCTAAGTTCCTTACCCTATTCCCTTACATGGGTAGGCCCACTCCATTCTATGCAGCTGCTCCGCTCACTGGCCCAGCGCTTCACTGCACAGCCTGAGAACGCAGTTGGAATGGGTGAGGGATGGGGTGCACTAGGAGAGCAGCTGAGCCAACGCCTGTGTGACCGGTCACTCAAGATCAGGACTAATGTCATCACAGCCATGGCGGCTACAGTAGCACACACTGCTGCCAATCGAAGCAGCCATGAGGTCATCAGCTCCAGGAGTGCTCAAGCAGTGTAACAGGGAAATGCTCCAGATCGACAGTGCGCAAGTGTGGAGTCTGTCCTCTGCCCATCATCTCCTCAGCGCCATATTCCCTACTAATAGGAGTTCCTTATCTGAAACTTCAAACTGTCGGTACCTATACCTAAAAACAGCCGGCACCAATACCTAATTTCCTTACCCCACCCCTTCACGAGGGTGGGGCGATGAGTGTTGGCATGAAACACATGCTCTGATGTAAGCAACAGCTTAAGCATTGCATAATGCACACATGCTACTGTGCTACAGGCAGTTGGGCTTGGGCCTTGGGTGCTCGGTCTCGCAGCTTCTTGAAGCCCAATGCTGGGTACTACTTGCCTTAGGCAGGAGCCCTTGCTCGGTGTGGCCACCTGCACAGCGCCAGTGGGCGCAACTTGCTCTCCCCTGCCCGCTGGAGGTTGAGGGCTGCGTTGCAGTCCCTGTCCACCCAGTTGCCGATGTCCCTAGGGGTGGTCTGGTCCAGCCAGGGGCAACACATGAGGCCCGGCACCGACGCCTCGTACCGCCGGCTCCAGGCTGACCCCATCAAGCGCCTCTGTGCCTGACCTGCTGGGGGCCTCCAGCCTGCAAGCCTGGTGGGCTTGCTGCGGTCCAGCACCTCCTCACAGGGCTGGGGGCTGTTCACAGCTGAGCTGACCCGGATGGTGTGGATCTCATCCACCGTCGCCACCTTGCCTGGCAGCTGGGCACCACCGTTGCAGTCAGTGCAACTGTCCTAACAAGTGCTCGCCTCCAGCAGCCTCAGGTTGCTCCCACCCAGCAGCCCCAGGCTGCTCCGCCCCAGCACCACTGCTGGCCAGGCCTAAGCCAAGACCCATGCTGTGGTAGGGATGCTGCGGCTAGGCTGGAGGTGGGGTGCAGGGTCTGGGCCAACAGACGCTGGATGCCCTGCCCTTCAATCTGGCCCTTACTCTACCCCTGGCTCTGCCCCTGGCTTTGCCACTGGCCCTTGCGCTGGCTTGACATTATGATTGGGAATGCAGTCTGGGCAGGCGGGACGTTGGGCACGAGCACAGTAGGCACAGTACGAGCATAGTAGGACGTTGAGCACGAGCATACATGACAAGAGCAGCAGCAATAGGAAGCTGATAGAGGCGCCTGCATGAAAACGCTGCTGTCACCACTGCTGCTAACATGGTGTATAATGCTGACTGCTGCTGCAAAGACTGGCGGCACAAATCCGCACCTGCACCAGGCCCTCGAATGGGGCCATCAGCACGCATGCACGCCTCGTAGGGCGGCAGTTGCACCTGCACCAGGCCCTCGAATGGGGCCATCAGCACGCATGCACGCCTCGTAGGGCGGCAGTTGCACCTGCACCAGGCCGTCCAATTGAGCCGTGAACATGCGAATGTACTGTAGTGATACGCCTTGTTGGTGATATCACCAAATCATTTCATCAACAAAGTGTATCACCTACTGTTTGAGCATGGAATTGTTTGAGCATGAGATGCTTTTTGTCACCAAATTGTATCACCAGTTGTTTGAGCACGAGGTTTGGTTTTTCACCAAATCAGCGTATCACCAACAAGACGTATCACTACGATATGCCAAGAAGATGCTCACCACCACCGGTGTGTAGCTGTGCTAACAACAACAGCTAATTGTTGCTGGCCGTGCCTGCAGCTACTGGGATATCCACAGACAACATCTCGTTCCATGTTGGATTGGGAATGCAGTGTTTTGAATGTCATTTTTGAAACATCAGCATGCAATGAACATCACTTGGTTTGGTCCTGTGCATACAGAGCGGGGCAGGCTGCATGTAATTATGCAGTTGTATACCGTAGTGATACGCCTTGTTGGTGATTTCACCAAATCACCCATTGTTTGAGCATGCGGCTGTCACCAAATTTGTAGCAGCACCCATGGTAGATGGCGCCAAAGCTGAAACAGACCTTGCTGACCTCGATCCTTCAGCCTACAGATGCACATTGGCAGGCACAGGGAGGCATAGGCAGGCACATTTGCAGGTACATTACACTACGGGTTACGAACACAGAGGGGGATGCAGACCCCCACCAGCGTGAGCTTGACAATGACGACGTTGAGCAGCTGCGTGTCACTGCCCAATGGTTAGAACAGCAGTAGCAGCAGCAGCAGCAGTAGCAGCAGCAGCAAGAGGGGGAGGGGGAGGGGGAGGGGAGAGGCCCGCGGCAGCGGCAGGGGCAGGGGTAGGGGGAGGGGCAAGGGCAGGGGCCTGTGACCTCTGTCTGATAGTGATGAGGACGACATCGTCACACAAGCGACAGCAGCAGTGCCAGCAGCTCAGCCAGCAGCAGCTCTGATAGCGGTGAGGGCGAGAGCGATGGTGAGGATGATGAGGCTGTGATGGAAGCAGCCACACGCTGCAGTGCCCGAAGACGGCTGCCCCAATAGTAAATAAATGCATGTGTGGACAGTGTGCTATTGTTGGGTGTTGCACTTAGCAGCCTCTGGCTTCGTAGATGTATTAAGAATAGAGAGTCACCAAACATGTATCACTTCAATGTTTGAGCCAGGCGCTGTCACTATACAGGCGCATATCACCAACAAGGCGTATCACTAGTGGTATCACTAGTAGTTTCACTAGTAGACTAGGGCAGTGGGCCCGTCCCACATCGGACGGCCAGCAGGCAACATATGTATGTGCGGCCTCCGGCCGCACCACATTTGTTTACCAACCAGCCCGATAGACAGCCGGTCAAGCAAGCCCGCATGCAGCCAAACAAAACTATGCACGTCCAAGTCCACTTGCAATGTGTGTATGAATGATTTTCGCATGCTTGCATGATGTTCGCTTTGCATCCCTTGGCATCTGAAAAATGTGTGTGGGCATGCTGTCCAGTTATCACTTCTGCACTGTGCGGTGTGTGTGGGTGTGGTGTGTGTGGGTGGCAAGAGCAATTGCAGCTGCAGTCACAGTGGCAACAGCAGTGGTGCCAGCTCAGTGCCAGGTCAATGCAAGTTGGCATGGCCTGTCACCAGCCCTCATCGTCGTCGGGGCCAGGTGGCAAGGCATAAAACACCCTGGTGTACACCACATTCTCAGTGTAAACTGCGGCAGCACGGAGAGGCAGCCCATGCTGCCCTTGCTGCTGCTGCCCCTACTGCTGCTGCCCCTACTGCTGCTGCCCCTACTGCTGCTGCTGCTGCTGCTGCTGCTGCTGCCCCTGCTACTATTGTTGCTGCTGCCATTGTTGCCGCTGCTGCCCCTGCTGCTGCTGCCGCTGCTGCCACTGCTGCCGCTGCTGCCGCTGCTGCCGCAGCAGCCGCAGCTGCCGCAGCTGCCGCTTCTGCTGCTGGTGCCGCTTCTGCCCCTGCTGCCCCTGCCGCCCATGCCGCCCCTGCTGCTCCTGCTGCTGCTGCCCCTGCTGCTGCCGCCCTACTGTTGCTGGTGCTGCTCATGCTGCTGCTGCCCCGTCTGCTGCTGCTGCCCCTGCTGCTGCTGCCCCTCCTGCTGCTGCCCCTGCTGCCCCTGCCGCCCCTGCGGCCCCTGCTGCTGCTGCCCCTGCTGCTGCTGCCCCTGCTGCTGCTGCCCCTGCTGCTGCTGCTGCTGCTGCCCCTGCTACTATTGTTGCTGCTGCCATTGTTGCCGCTGCTGCCCCTGCTGCTGCTGCCGCTGCTGCCACTGCTGCCGCTGCTGCCGCTGCTGCCGCAGCTGCCGCAGCTGCCGCAGCTGCCGCTGCTGCTGCTGGTGCCGCTTCTGCCGCTTCTGCCGCTTCTGCCCCTGCTGCCCCTGCCGCCCATGCCGCCCCTGCTGCTCCTGCTGCTGCTGCCCCTGCTGCTGCCGCCCTACTGTTGCTGGTGCTGCTCATGCTGCTGCTGCCCCGTCTGCTGCTGCTGCCCCTGCTGCTCCTGCCCCTGCTGCTGCTTCCCCTGCTGCCCCTGCCGCCCCTGCGGCCCCTGCTGCTGCTGCCCCTGCTGCTGCTGCCCCTGCTGCTGCTGCTGCTGCTGCTGCTGCTGCCCCTGCTACTATTGTTGCTGCTGCCATTGTTGCCGCTGCTGCCCCTGCTGCTGCTGCCGCTGCTGCCACTGCTGCCGCTGCTGCCGCTGCTGCCGCAGCAGCCGCAGCTGCCGCAGCTGCCGCTGCTGCTGCTGGTGCCGCTTCTGCCGCTTCTGCCGCTTCTGCCCCTGCTGCCCCTGCCGCCCATGCCGCCCCTGCTGCTCCTGCTGCTGCTGCCCCTGCTGCTGCCGCCCTACTGTTGCTGGTGCTGCTCATGCTGCTGCTGCCCCGTCTGCTGCTGCTGCCCCTGCTGCTGCTGCCCTCCTGCTGCTGCCCCTACTGTTGCTGCCCCTGCCGCTGCCCCTGCTGCCCTTGCTGCTGCTGCCCCTGCTGCTGCTGCCCCTACTGCTGCTGCTGCTGCCCCTGCTGCTGCTGCCCCTGCTACTATTGCTGCTGCTGCCATTGTTGCCGCTGCTGCCCCTGCTGCTGCTGCCGCTGCTGCCACTGCTGCCGCTGCTGCCGCTGCTGCCCCTGCTGCCCCTGCCGCCCCTGCCGCCCCTGCTCTCCTGCTGCTGCTGCCCCTGCTGCTGCCGCCCTACTGTTGCTGGTGCTGCTCATGCTGCTGCTGCCCCTTCTGCTGCTGCTGCCCCTGCTGCTGCTGCCCCTGCCGCTGCTGCCCCTGCCGCCCCTGCTGCCCCTGCTGCTGCTGCCCCTGCTGCTGCTGCCCCTGCTGTTGCTGCCCCTGCTGCTGCTGCCCCTACTGTTGCTGCCCCTGCTGCTGCCCCTGCTGCCCTTGCTGCTGCTGCCCCTGCTGCTGCTGCCCCTACTGCTGCTGCTGCTGCCCCTGCTGCTGCTGCCCCTGCTACTATTGCTGCTGCTGCTGCTGCCCCTGCTGCTGCCCCTGCTACTATTGCTGTTGACTTTGCTGCTGCTGCTGCTGCCCCTGCTGCTGCTGCCGCTTCTGCCGCTTCTGCCGCTTCTGCCGCTTCTGCCGCTGCTGCCGCCGCTGCCGCCGCTGCTGCTGCCGCTGCTGCTGCTGCAGCTGCTGCCCCTGCTGCCGCTGCTGCCCCTGCTACTGCTGCCCCTGTTGGTGCTGTCCCTGCTGCTGCTGCCCCTGCTGCTGCTGCCCCTGCTGCTGCTGCCCCTGCTGCTGCTGCCGTCGCCGCTGACTTTGCTGCTGCTACTGCTGCCTCTGCTGCTGCTGCTGCCGCCCTTGCTGCTGCCGTCGCCGCTGCTGCCGCTGCTGCAGCTGCTGTTGCTGCTGCCCCTGCTGCCCCTGCTGCCCCTGCTGCCCCTACTGCCCCTGCTACCGCTGCTGGCACTGCTGCCGCTGCTGCTACTGCTGCCCCTGCTGCCCCTGCAGCCCCTGCTGCTGCTGCCCCTGCTGCTGCTGCCCCTGCCCCTGCTGCTGCTGCCCCTGCTGCTGCTGCCCCTGCTGCTGCTGCCCCTGCTGCTGCTGCCCCTGCTGCTGCTGCTGCTGCTGCCCCTGCTGCTGCTGCTGCCCCTACTGCTGCTGCTGCTGCCCCTACTGCTGCTGCTGCCCCTGCTGCTGCCCCTGCTGCTGCTGCCCCTGCTGCTGCTGCCCCTGCTGCTGCTGCTGCTGCTGCTGCTGCTGCCCCTGCTGCTGCCCCTGCTGCTGCTGCCGCCGCCGCTGCCGCCGCTGCCGCTGCTGCTGCTGCCGCCGCTGCTGCTGCTGCCCCTGCTGCTGCTGCCCCTGCTGCTAGCCTGGCTGCTTTTCAAGGCTAGACACCTGCCATCAGGTGCATTGGGGACATGAGGCTCCGTCGCGCTGGAGCAGAGGCTGAATATGTTTTACCGTATAGGCAGTGCGCAAGGTTGACGTGCACGCCACGGCCAAGCGCCGCATCCGTGGACTGCGGCTGTCAGTTCAAAATGATGGACCAACCTGTGTCATGTTCATCTAGGGCCGGGGCTGTACTCCGCAGGGGTAGGGGGTGTTTGTTTGACTGGGCTGTTGGTTGACGGGCCGGCAAGAACATTCAAAACGAAACATCGCGAGTAGACACGCTGGCCTCTACATTACCATACCCACTACTCATCTCTATTTTTAAGGCCTCCAATTTTCAGAACGACTTTTGATCTTACCGCACAGTGACTCGCGCTCGGTTTTCTCGAAGTACTATGCGGTGAAAAAGTTATGCGAGGTCGCACGCTGAATCGCAGGCCATTCCGAGCACATTTTTCATCTTGCCCCCTTAATTTTTTTTATGTAGATTCACTACGGTATGCAGAAAATTGTGTGACACTCTATGCAGCTTCTGTGCTTGCTACTTGACCAATCCTCTAGTGTGGGAAGGTGACCAGCTTGGCACGACAGTCGAGGGGCTGTTGCCTTCGCTATCAGCCTCACGGCGTGGTGACTCTGAAGAAGGAGCCCCAGCAGATCTGTTAGGCCTCGCGGCCTGAGGATCAGGCACCTGATTTGGATCATAAACACAAACCCTAACAAGTGGACTGCGGACAGTAGAATGTAGCCAGTGAGAGCAGGGATAAGGAGGGGTTCACCACTGAACTGTGTGCACCCATCCATGTGCGTTCTGCCGTGGAGCGGGTTCATGGTCTTATGCCCAAGCTGCCCATGCATGGGCAAGGCCAAGCAGCCATACCAGGCTGGTGGTTTCACGCCCCGACGTGGCTGCAATGGTTGTGAGGGCGGCAGGGACACTCTCAACTTTGCTGCAACCTGCTGCTGCTACTGCTGCTGCCACTTGTTGCTGGCTTGTATGGACCCCCACTTCAACACGAACACCCGAATGCTGCGACCAGCTGCTGTGGCTATGTGTGCGGCTCTGGCTGGTGCCTGGGCTACGGCAGCACCGCCAGCAGCAGCAGCAGCATCATCAGCATCATCAGCATCACATCACTGACATCAAATGCAAAGATAAAGCTGCTCCGTGAAGAGCAAGAACAATATATGTTAGTGCAGGCAGAATGCTGAGTTGAAGGCAGCAGCGGCAGTCAGCAGGGTCAGGGCGGTGAAGCAAAGAGGCAGGTGGGGTGAGGAGGCATGGGAGGCAGAGGAAGGGCACAATGCTGCGACCAGCTGCTGTGGCTATGTGTGCGGCTCTGGCTGGTGCCTGGGCTACGGCAGCACCGCCAGCAGCAGCAGCAGCATCATCAGCATCATCAGCATCACATCACTGACATCAAATGCAAAGATAAAGCTGCTCCGTGAAGAGCAATAACAATATATGTTAGTGCAGGCAGAATGCTGAGTTGAAGGCAGCAGCGGCAGTCAGCAGGGTCAGGGCGGTGAAGCAAAGAGGCAGGTGGGGTGAGGAGGCATGGGAGGCAGAGGAAGGGCACAATGCTGCGACCAGCTGCTGTGGCTATGTGTGCGGCTCTGGCTGGTGCCTGGGCTACGGCAGCACCGCCAGCAGCATCATCAGCATCATCAGCATCACATCACTGACATCAAATGCAAAGATAAAGCTGCTCCGTGAAGAGCAATAACAATATATGTTAGTGCAGGCAGAATGCTGAGTTGAAGGCAGCAGCGGCAGTCAGCAGGGTCAGGGCGGTGAAGCAAAGAGGCAGGTGGGGTGAGGAGGCATGGGAGGCAGAGGAAGGGCACAATGCTGCGACCAGCTGCTGTGGCTATGTGTGCGGCTCTGGCTGGTGCCTGGGCTACGGCAGCACCGCCAGCAGCAGCAGCAGCATCATCAGCATCATCAGCATCACATCACTGACATCAAATGCAAAGATAAAGCTGCTCCGTGAAGAGCAAGAACAATATATGTTCGTGCAGGCAGAATGCTGAGTTGAAGGCAGCAGCGGCAGTCAGCAGGGTCAGGGCGGTGAAGCAAAGAGGCAGGTGGGGTGAGGAGGCATGGGAGGCAGAGGAAGGGCACAATGCTGCGACCAGCTGCTGTGGCTATGTGTGCGGCTCTGGCTGGTGCCTGGGCTACGGCAGCACCGCCAGCAGCAGCAGCAGCATCATCAGCATCATCAGCATCACATCACTGACATCAAATGCAAAGATAAAGCTGCTCCGTGAAGAGCAATAACAATATATGTTAGTGCAGGCAGAATGCTGAGTTGAAGGCAGCAGCGGCAGTCAGCAGGGTCAGGGCAGTGAAGCAAAGAGGCAGGTGGGGTGAGGAGGCATGGGAGGCAGAGGAAGGGCACACTGCTGCGCAGCAGGCAGCCGCCCAGTAGCGCACACGCTCCCTGCTTTGTTGTGTCTATGTCTGCACACAGTGAGCATACAACAATGCCTGGCTTGCTGGTGTCAACTACAAAGCAGTGACAATGTCATACGATTCGATCTCAGCATGAGGAAAACAAGTTATACCTAGTAAGGGCCCCAACTGCCAATTGCGGTACCCAGCCTGGGATAGCTGTATGTGGTCCTGCCTGCCGTTGCGGACCACAGCTTTCACCCACTCTCATCCACCGTTGCCTCTGCCAAGATGACGGCAAGAACAAGACATACACCAGCTACACCAGCTGCACGGCGGCACACTGTGTGAGGTAAGGCGCTTTGCAAGTTTTGATCCCAGATCACGTTGATGATCAAGAGCCTTCCACACGTGTAGTATGTGCATATTATGCAAGCATCCAAACCAGCATTGGCACCCCGCTTCTCTCGCTGCTTCGCTTCCCACTTCGTTTGTCACACGGCTCGAGCTAGCTTACAGCACAGCGTCCAACATCGCGAGCGAAACAGCCATATCGGAATTCAGTTGCACGCTTGCATACTTCCGTAGATGTCGTTAGGACGCGGGGGTGCTATGTATTGCCCATCTGCTAGCGTTGTTGACATATTTTGTAGTTAGAGTCCCTCACTTTGGATTGCACCGACACCTGAGGTTATTAGCGAAGCATCGCTACCAGCAAACACGATGTCAGCATGTCATCTTAGAACGCTGCTAGCACCAGTTACAGTCTGTGTCTGTCTGGTGCTGGCATCCTCCGTTGGTAAGAGTCAACGCTGTTAGGCAGTACTTGCATGCCTGCCCTTTTTCTTCGGCAATAGTCCCAATGCTGACGCTGGCCGCCAGTATCTGAGCCCTGCTAAGTGGACACACATCCGGGCATCATCTACTTGCAAACACCTTGTTTGACCGCAGGAGCCCAGCAACAACCGCCACCCCTTCCCGCGCCTCTGAGCTCGCTCTCGACGCCGCCCGCTGGAGTGTACCCTCCCATTTATCCTCCTTCCCCAGTTTCCCCAGTCAACCCTGCGTACCCACCTTCACCAGTACCAGTATCACCAGTACCAGTACCGCCAGTACCAGTACCACCAGTACCAGTACCACCAGTACCAGTACCACCAGTAACATCAATACCACCGACACCAACACCGGCACCACCAGTATCTTCGACAAGTCCTAACGTGTCCACCTCCTCCCAGACCACTCCACCCCCCTCTCCTCCCACTCCCGCCCCAGTTGTGGCTGACAACCAAGCACTTACCCAGCTGGCTTACGTCCTCAGCCCTGCAGTGTTTGCCGCACTCTGCAGCAATGCCACAGCTCGTGGGGCCTTTGCCGATGACAGTGCTGCCGCCATGGCTGCCCAGCTGGCGAAGAGCTCTGGGTCATCTGTCAGCGTGGTGGGCTCAGTGCCAGCCTCCACCTGTGGTCGCCGTACACGCGCCCTGCTGCAAGCCAGCACCACCATGCCTGTCAACTACCTCATCACCTTCCCCCCGGGCACCAACGCCGCCGCTCAGGCCAGCCAGGTGCAGAGCCTGGTGACCCGCATCAACACAGAGGGCGTGGCAGCGCTGGGCGTCACCAGCCTGGGACCCGTGTCGACCTCAGACATCACTGTCACAGCAGTGGTGGTGCCCACTACGTCCTCGAGTGCGTTGCAGGCTGTAGGCACGGACAGCTCTGACGACAGTAAGCTTTCTCTGTCCACCCGGCTGGGGGTGGGCTTAGGGGTTGGTTTGGGTATGGGAGCACTGTGCGCTGCGGTAGTAGGCTTCATAGTCTTTAGGCGCTCGCAACAGAGGGTGGCTGTAGCATAGTAGGGTGCTTACACTCACTCTGCTGCTAACTCATACAACACTCACTCTGCTGCTAACTCATACACATACCTAGATCACTGTTTGTAGGGATGCTACGGACCAGCATCAATAACTCATTGGCATGTCCAGACACAAACACTTGCATACACCATGCATGATGTTTTAAGCTGCATGTTGTAGGTCCTGCATGATTGGACCCCTCATGCAGAGACACACATGCAATGCAGGCTAAGTAGTGAGCGCTAATAAGCCATGTCATCTGCTGCATTGACACTCACTCATCAGACAGCTAATGAGGTTCACGATGATTTTTACTGCAAGACCAGGGACCTATGCATCTGACCTGGGATGTGTCTGTGGCATTGCACAGGCTGCCCGTGTCCATAGATAAGGCAACTCAGCTGAGCAGGTCTCAGGGCATGTCAGGGTATCATGCTCGACCAATACCCTACTCTTGCTACAGTTTGTTGTACCATTGTTGTACGTGGAGATATTGGAAGATGCTCTCTCCCTGTAAGGGCCCCATGCGCACACCCCTTTGGGGGATTTTTTCTTTCCTTCTTTGTGCTTGCCATTGATGTGTAAGCCTACCGTGCTTGTAACTTAACCAATCTGAAACCAAAATGAAGCTGCTGCTGCTGCTTTAGGTTGGCTGGCAGGGACGCTGCCAAGGCCATTCTATCAACATCATTATCAAATGTCCAGTGCCTACAATGCCACCAGCTATTTTGCGCAAGCGGATCCATGTCTTGGTGGGCCAGCAGCAGAACGAAGCATGATGCAGGTGTGCCCCAGGCTGCCTAAGGCCGCAGCAGCTGGGCTCAAAGCAGGCATTCAGGAGGTAAGCCCAAACCTGTAAGCAGGCAAGCTGAAAAGGAGCGCAGCAGCCATACTAGGCTCAAGTGCACCTCACGTCTATCACCATGCCCATGTCCATCATGGGGGTGTCAGCCAAGCACTCAAGAAAAAACAGCCCCAGCTGACTTGTAGGGGTAAGTCATGTGCACAACATGTAGTCTGGCACGCTGCTAAGCAAGCAAGATCGTGATAGGCTCCTGAACACCGTCAAGGCAGACAAACATAAACAAACATGGAACAACATAGACAAACATGGAACAACATGTTTGACTGTGTATAATCTTACTCTGCTACAATCAAACTGAAGCATCCTCAATTGCACCCTTGATGACCACAAACCCCACACAGGTGGCACTTTCGTTCCAGCCAACTAGAGACGAGGCAGCACCCCATCAAAGCTGGGCACCCCAAGGGCAGACCAGGGGTGTGCACACTGTCGTCCCAGCCGGATGGGAGTCGTCCCAGTCGTCCCAGCCAGATCAGCAGTGGAACAAGCGGCAGGCACTCCCTCGCTGTCCCTGCCCAAGACTCCACAGTGCACAACAACACGTGCCTCACAAGTGCGTCTGCGCAACAGCAGCCTTCTGGTGCTTGAGGCGGACTAGCATGACCATCCCAGCCGCTGCAGACAGTGCTCATACCCCAAGGCTTATCCCCAAGCCAAGCCCTAGTTTGATAGCTAGGGAGAGTTTAGTGCTTGCATTGCCAGGCATGCCCCAGCCTGTCTGGACAAAGCTTGAGGACACGGTGGGCACCAGCACAGCAGTGAGGGCGACGTCAGAGGCTGTCACGGATCCCAGGCTGCAGGTAAGCCAGCTGGGAGAGTGCTTGGTAGTCAGCTACGAGGCATGAGAGGTAGGGGGTCAAGGGGGAGTGAGGTATTGTTGTTTGCACAGATGATGGTGATGGGGAGAAAGGAATGCCTTAAACGTTGTCAATTGGTTGCGAGTGCGGCAATGGGGTGAGAGTTGGAACAGGTGCAACCAAAGGGGTGAGATGGCAGAGAGGCAATCCGTGGAATAGGGGAGGGGGTGACCATTGCTGGAGGTGTGACAGCCTCGGCTGTATGTAGCGTGAGGCTACAGCGGTCAACAGTGTTAAGAGGTCGCCTGAGCAGACTAGGGCGTAGTCAAGGATGTCAAGGATGTCAAGTCTGCCTGGGAGTTGAACCCAGCCTCAGAACACCACCACCAGCCACCAGCTGACCTTAACTGGTGGTTGCCCCGCTCAGGCACTGGTGTGCCGTCACTCGCGCATACTAGCGCTTGGTGTTCGAGTTCCCACACACACATCAGGTCTGATCATCAGCCTCCTCCATGTCGGCTCCCAGGTTGCACTCCTCTGCATACTGCCTCAGCAGCTCTTGGCAGCCTGTCAGCTGGGACCTAGGTTCCCACGTGTTGTGCTCATCACCATAACCCTGCCACTTCACCAAGAACTCCAGCCTGGGCTTCTTGGGCTCACTCTTCTTGTCCTTGCCCTTGCGCTTGCCTGTGTTTACCAGCCGATGGTCTAGCACCCTCTCAACAGTATACACAGGTTCTCCGTCAAGCCACTGCTCTGGAGGGGGACTGGAGACACCAGGCACTGCGCTGGACCCATCAGAGCGGTAGGGCTTCACTAGAGACACATGAAACACGTTGTGGAACCGAGACCACTGCTGAGGTAACTCCAGCTTCACAGCTGCCTCTCCCACCATGTACTGCACTTCAAAGGGACCGACATAGCGTGGCTTCAGTTTACGGACACCGGGTTGAGCAGAATGTCCCCTCATGTTCTGTGTGCTCAGGAGCACCATGTCGCCAGGAGCAAAAGTCGCATGACGCCGCTTCCCATCCGCACACACCTTTTGTCGCTTCTGCGCCTTCTCTAAGCATAGCCTAGCCTGCTCCACAGCTCGCCGTATGTTCAGGACAAAGTCATGCGCTCGTGGCACCTTCTGTGGCAGGTCTAGCAGCTCAGCTCTCCGCGGGTGGTAGCCGTAATTCAGGTAGAATGGAGTAAAGCGGGTCGACTCCTGCCTCGCATTGTTAATGGCGAATTCAACCAGGGGTAAGTGTTCTGCCCAATCCTTCTGATCCGGCCTGATGTAATGTCTTAACATCTCTTCCACCATGCGTTCTGTTTGTCCATCCGTTTGGGGATGATAGGCGCTAGACAGATTCACCTGCACCCGGAGCAGCTTTGCCACCTCAGCCCAGAAATGGTTCTTGAATTGGGGCCCGCGGTCGCTGATCACGTCTCTGGGCATGCCATGCAGCCTGAACACGTGCTCAATGAACAGCTTCGCGTATTGAGGGGCTGTGATGCTCTCCCACGTCTTGACCAGGTGCACCATCTTAGTCAGCCTATCCACAAACACCAGTATATAGTCGTACTTCTGTGGCCCACTTGCAGGCAGCTTGACAATGAGGTCCATGGAGACACTGTCCCAGGCCCGCAAGGGTATAGGCAGCGGTCGAAGCTTGCCAGCAGGCTTCAAGGAGCTGGCTTTGTTCACTTGGCATGAGTGGCAATTGCGCACGTAGTGCCGCACATCCTCCGACACTCCAGCCCAGTCAAACCAGCGTGTCACCTGGTCAAGGGTCTTCGATACACCCAGGTGACCTGCTGCCTGGTTGTCATGCATGATGCGCATTACCCTTTGCCTCAAGGGCTTGCTATTTGGTACCACCACCTTGCCATTCTCAGTTAGCCACAGCCCCTCCAGCCTGTGTAGCTGGGACGTGTATGCCTCATTGTTGAAGCGCTCGTCATCATCATACGCGCTCCTGATGGCCTGCAGTAATGTTAGTGGGTCACTGACCGGCTTGCCATCACCTTGCTTGCTTGTGGTTGGCTGTGGTGTGGTGCGCTGCAGGGCTTCCCCCCCACCTGGCTGTGCTCCTGGGCGCGCAGGAGGCAGCAGCCGGGCACTAGCCAGGTCCTCAGGTGGGTGGTCCGCTTGACTCGACCGCGCTCCAGGGCTTGCATTAGGCAGCAGCCGCGCACTAGCCAGATCTTCCTCCCCATCTGGCTGTGCTCTAGGGCACGCATGCAGCCGGGCTTCAGCCAAGTCAGCATGTTGGGTGGTCCGCTTGGGCGCTCCAGGGCTTGCATTAGGCAGCAGCCGGGCACTAGCCAGATCTTCCTCCCCACCTGGCTGTGCTCCAGGGCGCGCATGCAGCCGGGCTTCAACCAAGTCGGCATGTAGGACCTTGTAGCCCGAGCGATGGTCATTGTCTCTACCTGAATGTGCTCCTGGGCGCGCAGGAGGCAGCAGCCGGGCACTAGACAGGTCACGGGGCGCCAGCTTGCCTTCACGGTACGCAGCCTCTCGGGCAATCACCCGCTCCATCTCAGCATTCTCATGGAGCCGGGCGGCCTGGCTTCTTGTTGTCATGACCGTGATGAGGCCATCAGCCCATGGAGACAAGACTGCCACAGCCACAGATATGTTGTCACAGCCAGCAGGTGTATCTTGATGGGCCAGAGCCGGGTTGCGGCTGATAGGGTCAGCCACGTTGTGCACTCCAGGTTTGTACTTGATTTCATACTTGTAACGTGACAATTCCTCCATCCACCGCGTCTGCCTTCTAGACAGCGTTGTTTGTGTTTGCAGGTAGATGAGAGGGTTGTGATCTGTCTCAATTGTAACATCAACTGCTCCATCTAAATAGCACCGCCACTCTCTCACTGCCCGAACAATGGCCAGCAGCTCCTGCTCTCCTGTGGTATACCGGGTCTCTGCAGGTGACAGCTTCTTGCTGGTGTACGCTATGGGCCTGCCTTCTTGCATCAACACACCGCCCGTGCCCAGTAGGGATGCATCAGTGCACACCACAAAGGCTTTTGTAAAATCAGGCAGGGCCAATACAGGTGCGGAGCATAGAGCTTCCTTCAAAGCATTGAAAGCGGCCAGTTCAGCCCCAGCGAACACTGCCCAGTTGTATTTTGCTGCGGCCTCCTTGCTCGTCAAATTTGTGAGTGATGCGGCGATTGCGCTGAAATTAGGAATAAACCTTCGGAAATAGTTTGCCAAGCCCAAGAACGCCTGCAAATCCTTCACACTGCGTGGCGCCGGCCAGTCCTTCGCCACCTGTACCTTCGCAGGGTCAACGGCAATACCATCGCCGCCCACGATGTGCCCCAGGAACACTAGCTTAGGCTGATTGAACTCGCACTTCGACATTTTTGCGTAAAGCTTGTGCTCCCGCATGAGCTGCAGCACTTCTCTCAGGTGCACCAAGGTCGGGCGCCCCCAACTAACAGAAAACCTACCCCTGGTAGTAGGACGGCTGTAACTCTGCACTCACTGCGCCAAATATCATGCTACATGATTCACATGTAGCCAACCCAGCCAGGTACCTTTCACCCACTTTATAGAATTATCCAGTCATTAGGCCGTGCACAGCAAAGCGTCAAAGTTAGTGATTCAAATTTGAGCCGTTGCGGAGCATGCAGTCATCGCTGCGACCGCCCGCGTCGCTTAGGCTGCTCTACATGAGCATGCGCGTCGGCAGCAGCAGTCGGATCGGAAAGCGGTTGCAGCTATGTGGCAATGAGCCCACCTCCCCCCCTTACCTAGAGGGCAATGCCACAGCTCGACAGTTTGGACTTACAGCATGCTACTTACTAGGTCAAGCTCATCTAGCACAGTGCTACAAAAGCTCATACTCAGATAAGCCAAAAGCTTACTTCGGTCTGTGACCCTTAACTCCCTTAGCCAATCTCAGGGCCAGAGCCATGCAGTCATTCACACAACTCCACACCACGACCGAGTTTGGACTGGGCTCCTCTAGGAGTTACGCTCCCCTACATGCCATCCACCTGCGTGCAAAGTTTCATAGCTCAACTGCCACCCCACAGTGGTGCTCTGGGAGGGGTGGGCAAGGAGGGGGTGTGCTTGGGAAGGGGGCGAGGGAAAGGGCTGGGAGGGGGTGGACAGGCTCAATGAGGTGGGCTCCTGCAATGATGGGTGGAGGGGGGCTCCTGCAATGATGGGTGGATGGGTGGAGGGATTGGGTTGGGAAGGATGGGTTGGGAGGGGTGGGCTGGGCTGGGCTGGGAGGGGGTAGGCTGGGAGGGGTTGGGCTGGGGAGGGATTGGGTTGGGAGGGGGGGGCTCCTGCAATGAGGTGGGCTCCTGCAATGATGGGTGGAGATGGGGCGGGCGTGGTGGGTCGTTGCATGCCGTGGCCTTGCACCATTCTGGTGTACATGATGTAACTTCAAAGCTGTCTAACAGATAGAGGCCTGGGCTGTTTGCTGTGCAATTTGTTTCAGTAGATGCGCCAATGGGTCAAGAACAAACATGTTATAGCCGTTTTCCTGTGGGTGCAGCGGGTGAAACACAGTGGAGGACGCAGTGGAGGAGGGGGGGTGTAAGCCGGTGACACCTTAGTGTGCGCCGACCCAGAAGGTGTATTCGGCGGAAGCGAGTATAACAATATGTTCCAAACACCCCGTCAAGGTGCCCTGCACGCCCGGCAGACATCGCGTTGGGTGTTAGCCGGACATTCCATTTGTGCACAACCAGCTCACTACGCTAGCTAGATGAGGTCACAGCGATGTGGCTCACCGTGCCAAGGAGACCCATATCGCCGCTGTGATTTGTTCGCGGGCACATGTGGCAGTACGCGAGCAAAGACTCCAATGGCTTGCGCTGATGGTCAGACGACGCGCATCGATTTGCAGCTACCAATGTGACAAACGCTATCGAAAACGATGCAGTATTGAGAGAGTAATTGCATGCATATTACCAACCCCATGTTGGGGGCGCCTGAACCAAGGTGCTCTTCAGGGGTGTTACTCATCACCAGCATGTCATCAATATAGACCAGCACCGACTTGTTGATTAGGGGCTTAAACACCGTGTTCATAACCCGTTGGAAGGTAGCAGGAGCATTGGTCAGCCCAAAACATAGCACTTTGAACTGAAACTGGCCCACAGGCGTCAAGAATGCCGTCTTAGGCACGTCCTCCTCTGTGATCCTGATTTGATGGTAGCCTGCCTGCAGATCCAGGCTGCTAAAGACCAGCCAGCTTGTCAAACAGCTCATCAATCCTTGGTAGGGGGTATCTATCTCTCACTGTCAGCTTGTTTAAGGCACGATAGTCAATGCACATTCTCAGGCTGCCATCCTTCTTCTGTACAAACAGGATGGGTGCCCCATATGGACTGCTACTGGGCTCAATCAATCCTTTAGCCAGCAGCTCAGCAACTTGCTTTCTCACTTCAGCGTCCTCCCTAGGACTCAGCTTGTACATGCGGCGATAGGGTGGCACCGCCCCTGGCTCCAGCCTAATGGTGTGCCCCACCTTCCTGTCAGGTGGTAGCCCCTCAGGCATGCTCTCAAACACATCAGCAAACTCTGCCAGCAGCCCCTCCAACTGTGCTGCTGGTACCAGCCAGGGATTCACTTCAGCACTCCTGGCTCCTTCTGAGCCCACCACTGCAGCTGCTAAGCTGCCTGTGTGCCAGCCCTCCTTATCATTGCCATCACTAGGCTGCACGAGCATTAGCCAGCTGCTGCAGCCCTGGCGCAACAGCCTCGCAGTCTGCCCTGCGCTCAGCACTCCTGCAGCCTCCTTGCATCGCTGTTTCTCCATTTCTGCCACAGCTGCAAAACACGGCAGATGCTTGGGCCGCAGCGCAAACAAGTTCTCCGATTTCCCCGAATTTGTAGCCTGCAAGGTGCAGACTCCGTGCTTTGGCTTTAACACCGCGTCATAGTAGGACAGCCAGTCTGCCCCCAGAATTAAGTCCACACCAGCCAGCATGCCTGGCATGATTTTGGCGAAGCATCCCACTTTGCTCTTCTGTATCTCCAATGGCCCCACTACTGCTCACGAATGTGCACTGTGTCGTTGTTTGCAGTTATCAGGTTTAATGGTCTCTCCAAGATGTGCCTTGTCAGCATTGGGTTCTTCTGCTTATCCAACCACTCTTATGAGTAGTACCTGCTTATCAACCACTCTATGAGTAGCACCTGTGTCCATCATCACGCTGCACGGCTTTCCTCCATATCTTCCACAGAACAGAACAGCTCTGCTCCTGCTGCAGCCACGGTAGGTGCATCCATGGTGTCAATGAGCCTCTTACACATTGAGCCCTCATTGAACAGAACCATCGACTCACATCCTGGCGGTTCAGCACCATCTACCAGCCAGGCAAAGCCCTATTTGTTGTTGGCACAGTCCTCAGTCCTGTGCCCCCAGCCCTTGCATGCCTCGCATTTGGGCCCATCAATGAAGCCTGGCTTGGCCCTAGGCTGGTGACCATGGCTCCATCCACCGCCCAGGCCACTGCCACTGGCGCCATAGCCGCTGCCTCCATGGCTGCTGCCACTGCCTCCATGGCTGTTGCTACTGCCTCCATGGCTGTTGCCACCAAAGCCACTGCCACTGCCTTGGTTAGGCCTCTTTCTGCACTCCTCTTCCTCACGTGGCCACTGCCAGCCCCTGCGTAGCTCCAACCATCCACTTCTCAAGGGACGGCACATGCAGCAATGTACGTCGCCACATGCGTTGCTGGGCACATGCCTCAATGTCACTGGGCCACCACCAGCCACCACTAGGCGCTCGCCTCGCCTCAACACGGCCATTGGCCTCATTTCCACACACAAGGGCCTCCACTGCCCACGGGCCTTGCCCGAATCTCATCATTCTGCCCCGGACCACAGCCGTCGGGCCTTCCATCAACACCATTTTCCAGACGCTACAGCTGCGATTGCAGCTCAGCCACCTGCCGTCACAGCGCCTCAGCTTCTTGACCGCCATCAGCCCTACGCACCGATGTATCCCCCGGGCCGGGAATATCAACCATCGCCGTATCTGCACCAAACTCCAGCATAGATATGCAAGCGTGCCACTTCATTGGCATCCTGTGTGCTTGCAAGCGACTGTACCGCCGAAAATCTTAATACTGTCAACTCTGAGCCCGTGACACTGCTGCGGTTGCTTCTGCGCTGCTTAGACGTTACCAGCCAGTCCTCAGCGCCACACAACTCAGCCACGAACTGTCCACAGCCAGGGCATCGGTCGGAAACCACTGTAGCGTGAGGCTACAGCGGTCAACAGTGTTAAGAGGTCGCCTGAGCAGACTAGGGCGTAGTCAAGGATGTCAAGGATGTCAAGTCTGCCTGGGAGTTGAACCCAGCCTCAGAACACCACCACCAGTTCAGATCTTACACTTGCATGAGGAGATCTCAGATTCAGAATTGCATGACCGCATGGACATGCTACACTGTACGCGTAGAATACGCAACATCAGGCGACGGGTGTAAGCTCGGAAATCCCGATGGAGTTGAGTCCAATGGTCTGCAGCATGTCCCTCTGCATCACTAGCTCAGAACACTTGGACTGCCGCGGCCTTGTAAGATGAACCTCATCGCCGCATCGCTCGTCTGCAAGCTGCTTGCTCCATCGTCAGCAGCACTGCAGCGCGCGCTCACTCGCACAGGACGGCGATGCTAGACAGCATGCTAGCACAGTAACATGGGCCTGCTGCAAGCTGCGCGCGCTGAGGGCCGTCAAGCCCAAAGCGTGACTGTCAGACCCTGGCCCGCACGGCATCACACCACTTACTACTATCATATTGATACCTGGCTGAGGGCCACCCCACTTACTATCATAGTAATACCTGGCATCTCACGGAAACATTCTTTCATAGCCGTGCGGGTCACCCAAGGGCCCTAAACGTTCATGCAGTACACATTCAGTGTTTCAGTGTGTGTTCGTACCTAATGATGTTGCATCATACCAGTGACGTTACTGCGTGACATTAGACGTGAACGTGGGGCGCAATGTTCAGGGAGCTGTTCGGCAATCGTCATTGCCGGCGGCGAGCCAGCATCAGTGCGGCGGCACCAGCGCACAGCAAGCCACCGCCCAGTCCAAGCCCTAGGCCTAGGCCCAGCTTAGCGCTGCGCGACAACCCGGACTCGCTGGGCGTGGTGCCGGCTAATGTCGCGGTTGGCGCAGAGGTGCCGGACGGCACGGTGGGCACCACGACTCCTGTCACCGTCATCTCCGAGGTTGCCACGGGTCCCAGGCTGGTGACGCCCAGCGCTGCCACGCCCTCTGTGTTGATGCGGGTCACCAGGCTCTGCACCTGGCTGGCCTGAGCGGCGGCGTTGGTGCCCGGGGGGAAGGTGATGAGGTAGTTGACAGGCATGGTGGTGCTGGCTTGCAGCAGGGCGCGTGTACGGCGACCACAGGTGGAGGCTGGCACTGAGCCCACCACGCTGACAGCTGACCCGGAGCTCTTCGCCAGCTGGGCAGCCATGGCGGCAGCACTGTCATCGGCAAAGGCACCACGGGCTGTGGCATTGCTGCACAGTGCGGCAAACACTGCAGGGCTGAGGACGTAAGCCAGCTGGGCAACGGCCTGGTTGTCAGCCACAACTGGGACGGGAGAAGGAGGGGGGGCTGGGGAGGGGAGGGGAGGAGGGTAGGATTTCGACGTTCCAGGGGTGGCAGCTACAGCTCCAGGGGGTGAAGGGCTGGGCTTGTCCTGGGGGGATATTAGGGGAGGGAGAGCGGTGTTGGTAGCATTGTTGGAGGGAGGGAGGGTGGTGTTGGTTGCATTGTTGGAGGGAGGCAGGGTGGTGTTGGTTGCATTGGTGGAGGGAGGGAGGGTGGTGGAGTTGAGGGAACCGTTCATGGGTGCGTCCTGGAGCCTCTGTAGGTTTAGAAGCTGGGCAGTCACGGTGAGGTTGGCGCTGGGGATAAGGGCCAGGTAGTTGACGTCCAGGGCTGCCATGCCCAGGGTGTTGATGCGGTTGACCAGGGCCAGCATGGGGAGGGTGGTGTTGGTGGTGTTGGCGGGGAAGGTCATGAGGAAGTTGATGGGCACAGTAGTGGTGTTGGCCTGTAGCAGGCTGCGCCTGCGGCGGCTGCAAGTGATGCCAGGCACTACGCTGGCCACGCTGACATTGTAGCCCGTGGTGACCTGCAGCTGGGTGGCCACGGCTGTGGTGCAGTCATAAGCAAAGACGCTGAGGAGGCTATGGTTGCTGCACAGCATGGCAAAGTCCGATGGCTGCATCCCAAACACCAGCTGGGCGGCTACTTGGTTTGCTGCCAGGACCAGGTTGGTAATGTTGCTGCCAGTCGTGTTGCTGCCCCCAGGCATGCCACTGCTGCCCGGTGTCATGCTGCTGTTGCCATCCACGGATGACAGTGACCTCAGTGACAGTCTACGAGGCGAGCCTGTGTTCAGAAGCACACCAGGCACTGAAGTCAACATATGAGTCAACGTTACGGCAATTGTGCGCAGAATGTTGCAGCTACCGGATGTGTCTCAAAACCAAAACGGGGACGCGTGTGCTTCGCGACTTACCGTGAGGAAGAGCGGCGCCGACCGACAGACGGGCTTGTGTGTCCGCACTTGCAGCTACAATCAAAGGAAGGAAGGTCCCGTGAGCGAGCAATGTGGGTTAGTACAGACGAGGAATGTACCGGGTCGGGCGGACATGTACAAGGCGAATCCTCGGCTACTCGCCTGGTGGGCCTGACGCGCATAGGAAGAGAAGGGCGAGCAGAGTGCGAGTGATCGCGACAGAAGTAGGGGCCTGCATTCTTCTAGTGCTGCGATTTGTCGTTCTGCACAATAGCTGGCACTGTGAACTGCAGTGGTTGTGAGGAGCAACGACGTTTTGAACGGTCAAATTCAGTGCCCGGTATGCTGCTTGATATTGAAATTTGGTGTGGTTTGAACCGCGCGCTTCTTTTTCCGTGACGACGACACGCAAGCTAACAGATGCTAAGGACGGGACATCTCCTCTCCTTTTCTGAGACTGGTGCGATGTCCAAGCCTTAAGTCCTGATAGGGCATTCAACACAGGTTAAAGTCCTGATTGGGCCATCAACACTGCAGCATGTTGCTGCCCCCCTCACTCCCCCAGCTCCAGCCCCAGCTCCAGCCCCAGCCCCCCCCCACCAGCCCCCCCTCCCCCCGCAGCTGCCACCCGTGCTGCCACACGACAGGGGGCTACATCGCAACGCAGTACACCACACACCGACAGGGACAGGAGCAGGGAAAGGGGCACCTCCAGCAGAGTGGGGGACAGAGACTACAGCCTCAGGTCAGGGCCAGCACCTCCCACCCATGCCCCTGCCATCCATGCAAAGAACCAGCAGCAGCAACAGGGGCCGTGTAAGGAAGCGCGGATCAGCAGTTTGAGCGCATGCGTCAGGAGGTAATGGGTGTGTTTGGGCGCTGTGGCTCAGCAGAACAGTAGGCTCAGCTGTTGGACAGAGTGCTCACCAGCCCCCAGCTGCAGCTGGCAGTGCAGCAAGCCATGCAGCAGTGTGCCTCCACAAAACAGAAGTTGGCATGCTTACTGCTCAACAGAGTGCAGCTGCTCATGGACTCCAGCTCCAAGAAAGGGGGCCAGCGCACAGATGACGTGACAGCAAGGAGAGTTCTGGCACGCTTGGTTCCTCCAGAACTGCTAGAGCCAGGTGGTGTATTACTTGCTGGCAGAGCATGACATGGACATGAGGCAGTTGTACATGTGGTCTGATGGGTGTGCAGGGCAGTTCAAGGGCGCCCCAACCATGCGACAGCATTGGGGCATGGCACAGAGGTTCAGCGTGCCAGTGTGCTGGAGCTATGGGGCTACAACACACTTCAAGGGCAGGCATGATTCAGAGGGAGGGGTGGTGAAGCAGTGGCTGAGGGGTGAGATTCAGGCTGATCGTGTTGGGATGTGCAATGCATCAGACTTTGTGCAGCCCCAGCAAGGCCCACCGTGCACGAGCAAGTGTGGGTCATCAAGTGTGGGTCATGGGTGCTTGGAGCTGAGCACAAAGGAGGCAAAGCTTTGCAATGCTCCACAACGGGATGCACATGCCTTTGCATCATCCATCCCCGGCTTCATGCACAGCTGCTTCTTCCCTGCTGCAGGGGTGCAGGTTGAGTGGTCACAGACTGCATGTGCATGTGCCCGATGCATGACCCCCGCACCAAGGTGTGTGTGTATGAGGCCCTCCATCACAAAGCCCTTTGTGGCCATGCCCATGTTTGATCAGAAGAGGGATGACAAGCATTGGGACGATGAGGGCCTCACCCTTCTGTGCTCATTTGCACCAGACAGCGTGAAGCAGCTGTGCACCTTGGGCAAGAAGCTGGGCAAGAAGCTGAGCGTGAAAATGTTAAACAAGTATTGCAAGGCAGTGGGGTTGTATGTGCCAGCCGGCACCTTGCGAGCATCTGAATGAGCAGTAGGGCACGACCGGACGTGTTAATGTTAATGTTAAACCGTTTTGTTAAACTTGACCGCTTGGTCGTGATACGACTCATTTTTGCTGTCGTTCTGGTCGCGAGACGGCAATGCACCCAGCGACACTATGCAGGCAGAAGTGGCCAGTGAGACGCAGTCCCAGGGTAGCAAAACGGGTATGTTAAACATTTGTTAAACCACGTTAACAGGCCCAAAACATCAGGATGTTAACGTTAACAGTCGTGCCCTAATGAGCAGACAGAGTGCGATTGAGATGGCGATTGAGAAAACTGGGCTCCATGCAAGTGTACCGCATCGGAGAACTCTACATCCTGCGTTGTGGGTGTTGTGTAGCAGCACTTGAAAGTCCCATCGCGCAGAGCGGAACCGTTCGCGTGCCTGGCAGACTGCCGGTCACCGTGGGTGCCAGCAGCTCGGGCGAGCAGGCGCAAGCGCGACGCAGAAGTGAGGCGTTCCGCGTTAAAATGACAATTCAACTCTCACCAGGCACGCCGCAAAGTCAAATGTCCCTTACGTGGTGGTTCAATGGGAGGGGTGACCACCAGCCAAACACATGCAACAACGTGTTTAACTGTGGGTAGTCTCACTCAGCTGCATTCCAACTGTAGCGTCCTCGGTCGCACCCTTGATGACCACAAACCCCACACCGGTGGTTACGAGGCTCAGAGCCTGTTCATACTGCTAGGCCCTATGGGTTGTTGCTGGCCCCGCCATCATTGCCCCGCCGATGATCTGCCGCCCCGCCCCGCCCCGCCCCGCCCCGCCCCGCCCCGCCCCGCCCCGCCCCGCCCCGCCCCGCCCCGCCCCGCCCCGCCCCGCCCCGCCCCGCCCCGCCCCGCCCCGCCCCGCCCCGCCCCGCCCCGCCCCGCCCCGCCCCGCCCCGCCCCGCCCCGCCCCGCCCCGCCCCGCCCCGCCCCGCCCCGCCCCGCCCCGCCCCGCCCCGCCCCGCCCCGCCCCGCCCCGCCCCGCCCCGCCCCGCCCCGCCCCGCCCCGCCCCGCCCCGCCCCGCCCCGCCCCGCCCCGCCCCGCCCCGCCCCGCCCCGCCCCGCCCCGCCCCGCCCCGCCCCGCCCCGCCCCGCCCCGCCCCGCCCCGCCCCGCCCCGCCCCGCCCCGCCCCGCCCCGCCCCGCCCCGCCCCGCCCCGCCCCGCCCCGCCCCGCCCCGCCCCGCCCCGCCCCGCCCCGCCCCGCCCCGCCCCGCCCCGCCCCGCCCCGCCCCGCCCCGCCCCGCCCCGCCCCGCCCCGCCCCGCCCCGCCCCGCCCCGCCCCGCCCCGCCCCGCCCCGCCCCGCCCCGCCCCGCCCCGCCCCGCCCCGCCCCGCCCCGCCCCGCCCCGCCCCGCCCCGCCCCGCCCCGCCCCGCCCCGCCCCGCCCCGCCCCGCCCCGCCCCGCCCCGCCCCGCCCCGCCCCGCCCCGCCCCGCCCCGCCCCGCCCCGCCCCGCCCCGCCCCGCCCCGCCCCGCCCCGCCCCGCCCCGCCCCGCCCCGCCCCGCCCCGCCCCGCCCCGCCCCGCCCCGCCCCGCCCCGCCCCGCCCCGCCCCGCCCCGCCCCGCCCCGCCCCGCCCCGCCCCGCCCCGCCCCGCCCCGCCCCGCCCCGCCCCGCCCCGCCCCGCCCCGCCCCGCCCCGCCCCGCCCCGCCCCGCCCCGCCCCGCCCCGCCCCGCCCCGCCCCGCCCCGCCCCGCCCCGCCCCGCCCCGCCCCGCCCCGCCCCGCCCCGCCCCGCCCCGCCCCGCCCCGCCCCGCCCCGCCCCGCCCCGCCCCGCCCCGCCCCGCCCCGCCCCGCCCCGCCCCGCCCCGCCCCGCCCCGCCCCGCCCCGCCCCGCCCCGCCCCGCCCCGCCCCGCCCCGCCCCGCCCCGCCCCGCCCCGCCCCGCCCCGCCCCGCCCCGCCCCGCCCCGCCCCGCCCCGCCCCGCCCCGCCCCGCCCCGCCCCGCCCCGCCCCGCCCCGCCCCGCCCCGCCCCGCCTGTTTCTTTGCCATGCTACCCGTGAATATGTGTTGCTACTGGCTCAAGGGTGTTGCTGTCCGAAATGAAAAGTAGCTAATGGATACTATCCACAGCTGTCGGTTCGCCGGTTGGCCGTTAGTATATCCCGTGTTCGGGGTCTGGCGAAACGGAACAAGGAAGGCACATGATCAGGGTGGCTCACGATGGGACGCTGGTCGTACCACCCTTTGAGTGCGCATGGCTCGCTGGCAGTACCTACGAAATGCGCGATTCGCGAGGCTGTATGAGATATCTGCTGAACACTGCATGTCAGCTACGTGGCCAGACCTTACAGACCTATGCTACCTTGCAGGCGTGGTCTTCGAAGCCAAGGGCGAGACTGATGTCACCATCATTCTCAAGACCACACCAGGCGCCAAGCGATGGCAGCCAGTGGTAAATGCCCGTCA
>JASKMD010000031.1:10801951-10835934 GCA_030144725.1 Haematococcus lacustris | reverse complement strand
GGGCGGGATGACGTCTATCGTCCATCTAGCACTCCTCTTTGCTAGATAACCACTATGCTGCTAGACCATCTAAATCTAGCATCTAGATCTACGTAGATCTACGTAGATGGGACGGTCCCTATTCGGTTGTCGTCTGCAGACGAAAAGACATCCGTCTTTCGTCTGTTCGTCTACGGTCTCGTCTTGTCGTCTGCACAGCCCTGATGTACGTACACGGGAAACATAACATAACAATGTAACATGTCACGTCAAACCGTGTGACTCACACGTCATCCGGACTGATCTGAATGTTCAAGCAGCACATTAGTCACTACAGATTCACCACACAGCATGCCCCGTACCCTACAGTGTTGAACCAAGCAATCAATGGATCAGACACATCCTCGCACTACGACACATGCAGCAAGGTGTGCGCCTGTTGACGAATGTGACATATCCTCTACAAAGACGCAAGAATGCTTGCTGATGCATGTTTTCTTTGATTCATTGAACCGATCATGAAGGTGTTGGCTACGTGGCTACTACAAACCTGTGTTACTTAGATTCTAAATTAGAAACTCAGCTCAATATCTCGACCATCGGCGCCTGGTACTTGCGGCGGCGCAGCGCTAAGGCCGCAGCCACACAGCCCGCTGCGATGAGGCCGCCACCCAGCCCCAGCCCTATCCCGACTCCCAGTTGAGTAGCTCGTGGCACTCCGGACTCAGACTCCAAGGGGTCCGCAGGGTTGGGCACCGTGGCACCAGTAGAGACGACGGGCACCACGACTCCTGTCACCGTCATCTCCGAGGTTGCCACGGGTCCCAGGCTGGTGACGCCCAGCGCTGCCACGCCCTCTGTGTTAATGCGGGTCACCAGGCTCTGCACCTGGCTGGCTTGAGCGGCGGCGTTGGTGCCCGAGGGGAAGGTGATGAGGTAGTTGACAGGCATGGTGGTGCCGGCTTGCAGCAGGGCGCGGGCACGGCGACCACAGGTGGAAGCTGGCACTGAGCCCACCACGCTGACAGCTGACCCAGAGCTCCTCACCAGCTGGGCAGCCATGGCGGCAGCACTGTCATCGGCAAAGGCACCACGGGCTGTGGCATTGCTGCACAGTGCGGCAAACACTGCAGGGCTGAGGACAAAGACCAGCTGGGCAGCAGCCTGGTTGTCGGCTACTACTGGGGCGGGTGGGGGAGGAGCTGCTGAGGGCGAGGTTTGGGAGGGGGTGGATGCCACGGGGGGGGGCTGATCTGAAGGAGAGGCAGTGGGCTTCGAGCCAATGACTGGAGCAAGGGGTGGAGGATATGAGGGTGGGTAAGCTGGGGTGGAAGGATAGCCCGCAGGGTAAGTCCCCGCGTACACGGGAGGGTACATTGGAGCAAGGAGCGTCGAGGGCGGGGGCGGGGGCGGGGGCGGCTCAATGGCGGGAAAGGGAGGCGGGGGCGGTGGTGGAGGAAGGGGTACCTCTGTCATTTGGGCCCCTGCGGTCAAAAGACGTGCTTGTGGGTGAGTGCAAGTAGGACGCAAGTTCCTTCGACAAGCGGTCAAGTGCCCGCGGGGAAGCTGCTCGGCAAGCGACGTCGCTGATAGCTCCGGCGTGTTGCACCGCTTTCGCACCTGTTGAGGCTGCTGCCACCAGCAGGAGACCGACGCCCAGGATGCTCCTAATAGCTTGCATGTTGACACCTTCCTATAGTCTGCGGTCGTCGATTTGCTTCGTCGAGTTGTCACGTGTGGCTAACCAGGCAATTCTACAAGTGTTTGGTGTCCGGAATGTACAGTGTTCGGTGTGAGGGTCATACTTGCAAAACGGTCGTGCCCTTCCATTTGATGTCAATGCGCATAAGGTGCACTTACAACACCAATGTGCGCATGTTGTTCCGTGTTCTTCGGATCAACAAGTGACAACATGCAGACAGGTGTGCGACCGTGTTGGGTCTGCAGGCAAGCATCGTTATGCTACAAAGCTGCTCGCGGAGTTGGGGCGTCACTCGTGCGTCGCGCAGCACCGGGTCAACTCCCTTACCCTGCTTCCCCTCACCACCTTATGTACCAATGGTTCATCAAATAGGAACAACACTCTTTCTCGTGCTGTACATCTCAGGTGCAGTGTGTTGGCCTGTGGTTGATCTCCCTGCACTATGAAAAGCGCATCCACGGGGCACCCTTGGCAGCTGCAAACGCCAACCCTGGCGACACGTAGCATTCCAGCCGCTGCTCTCCCATTCACAACTATAAGCTTGATGCTTCAAGACTTAGTTTGGCCCTGTCAGCTGTTAGCTGTTGCTTCAGCTATTCCTGCTGGCCGGCCATGGCCTGGCGTCTGTTGAGCGCAGCAGTGATGTCACCCATGTCCCGTAAGCTGCACAGCAAGTAGAGATGAGCCGACCTCAGGGAGACACACTGGACAGGGTCTGCAGTGGCTCGCCTCCAGCAGCCCCAAGCTGCTCCGCCCCAGCAGCGCTGCTGGCCAGGCCTGAGCCAAAACCACGTTGTGGTAGGGAGGCTAGGCTGGAGGTGCAGTGCAGGAGCTAGACCAAAAGAACTCCTGACCTTCACCCTGGCCCTGCTCCTGACCCGGGCCCCCGCTCAGGCCCCTGGTTGGGAATGCAGTCTGGGCAGGGGGGACGCTGGGCGCAGGCATAGTAGCCCTACATGACGAGCAGCAGCAGCAGTAGGAGAGTAGCAGGCAAAGGTTGAACCTGGCCTACCCTAATGATATGTGCTCAAGGTGGGCAAGCAGCTGACACCACATTGGCCTCCCACCGGTAATATCACGGTCTCGCTGCTATTGCTGACAGAGGCGATTGTATTGCTGCTGCTAACATGGTCTACATGGTGCTGCCTGCTGCTGCAAAGACTGGCGGCACACATCCACACCTTCACCAGGCCCCCGGATTGGGCCATTAGCATGCATGTACGTCGGCGGGCGGCAGGGCGTTCGTAGGGCGGCACTTGTGTGGATGCAGCCATCATTGCTCCACCGGTACTCCTTGCCTGACGTCTTAATGCCTTTCCAGCTGCATGTTCCCAGGGGTACTGCACACTATCCCAATGCGCCATTGTTCCTCGCTCATGTTCCAATCCAGCCCCCATGTCCCTCCCTAGGGCCTCCATTTGAGCCAGACCAGTAGTGGCCACTAGCAGCCACTAGCGGAAATATACTAGTGGGCAATAGTGGCCCGACTCAAATGGTGTTATTGGGCTGTGTGGAGTAAACCCAGTGCACATGGCACATGCTCGCCTACCACCTACATTATTGCCTGACCCGTTAGGGCTATCGTGTAGAGTTGGCATGACAAAACATGCACTAATGTAAGCTGATGACAGCTCAAGAAGGGGGGGGCACACACTACTGTGCCTCAGCAGGCTGCTGCTGCTGCTGCGCTGGGCCTTTGGTGGCTTGTCTCGCACTCGCTTGTAGCCCAGGCCAGGGTACTCCTTGCCCTTGGCTGGCACAGCTCCCTGCTCTGGCCAGCAGCAGAGCTCCAGCGGCCGCCACCTGCTCTCCCCAATGCGCTGCATGTTCAGCGCTGCATTGCAGTCCCTGTCCAGCCATCTGCCTGGCTATGGTGCTGGCTTGGCTTTGGCAGCCTTGCCCTTGCCTTTGCCGGTGGTGGGCTCAGCTGCCTGGTCAGCCTCGGTGCGCTTGCTGCGCTTGGCTGGAGGGGGAGTGCTGGGCCCTGGCTCTGAGGCTGCTGCCGGTGTGGCTGTCTGGCTGCTGCGTGGGGCCTGTGGGGGCTTACGGGGGGCCACCAAAGGGCACCACATCAGGCCCCGCACTGGCTGGTCACGCTGCTGGCTCCAGGCTGGGCGCACCAGGCGCAGGTCCATCTGCCCTGCTGGGGGCTTCCAGCCTGCAGGCCTTGTGGCACTGACTTTGTTCAGCTCCTCCTCACAGGGCTGCTGGCCATTCACTGCTGAGCTGACCCGGGTGGTGCGGTGCTCATCCACAAGCACCACCCTGCCCCGCCGCTGGTCTGAGCCCCTGGGCCTGCACATCACCTTGCAGCAGGCACGCAGCACCGCATCAGCACCCCACCCACCCCCAGTGCCAATGCTAGCTGCGCCAAAGAACACCACCAGCTGCTTGGCATGCCCATGGCGCTGCATGGACACCTCAGCCACCTCCTCCTTCAACTGCAGCCATGCACACAAGGCACACACATGGTGGCTGACATGGTGGCACACGGTTAGGCATGGCACAATTAACTATTCTTTCACTTCATGCTCAACCCACCACCTCTCAGTCCCTTACCCTCCCTCCCTCCCACCTACCCACCCACCCACCCTCACCGTCTTGAAGAACTGCTCCAGCGCCCGGTCCTGGGCTCGGTACAGCCTCAGCCGCTGCCGTACCCACTTGGGGTCCAGGTACACCTCCCACACCGCATCCCAGGTGGCCTGGGTGACGGTGATGTGCTTCAGGTTTGCCTCCAGGGAGGTGCCGGCTGAGCTTGCTGCTGCCAGGTGCTGGAGGTGGGGCATGATCGGTGCTAGCCACCGCTCAGTGTCACGGCGGGCATTGTTCAGGCCGCTGGCATGCTTCACCTGGCCCTTGGTCAGCATCCACCGGCGCAGCTGGTCTGCCATCAGCTAGCCTGACTGTGGATCCCACACCCCAGAGGCTGCGCTGACTGCCTGGGTGACGCCGGGGTCGATGCCCACCCCAATCTGGGTGTCTGGGTCAAACACGTACTCACGCGCCTCAGCTATGCCCTTGCCTATGTGGGGGAGTCCCACTGCATGGGCCGCTGCTGCTGCTCCACTTGGGCTGCTGCTGCTGGCAGCCGGGGGTGGGGCTGGAGGAGGGGGAAGGGGGCGCGTGTAGTGCACGCACACGCTGACACCGTCAGTGTCCACCGTCCTCTCAAATGCAAACTCCTTGTTGAACCACCTGGCCCAGTGATGGCTCAGTGCTGGCTCTGAGGTGAATGCTGCCCTGGTTTCCTTGGTTATGCCCAGCTGCTTGCACACCCCATGCAGTACCCTGCTGTCCACCTTGATGAAGTGCACCCCCACCCTGGCCTTGGGGGTGAGGGTGAAGGGGGGTGGCAGGTCAGGGTCCGGGGACCAACCCCACGTCAAGTACTGTTGAGAACAGCTTGGTGACACGGTGGTCCAGCTTCAACTGCCTGTCTTGTCTCAGCTGAGCGTGTGGCAAAGGCAAGGACAAGCCTGCCACACCTGAACCAGCACTTCACTACGGCCAGCCAGGTGGGTGGACCTGGACTACAGTGCAGTGACCATGCAGCGCATTGGGTAGAGCAGGTGGCGCCCGCTGCAACTGTGCTGGTGGCTGGACCTGCCTGAGCTGCCAGCTGAGGGCATGGAGTACCCAGGCCTGGGCTACAAGCGGCTGCTATACTGTCCACCCAAGGCCCAGAAGCAGCAGCCTGTGGCACAATGACGTGTGCCCCCATTGAGCTGTTACCGGTTCACATTATGCATGTGTTTGTCGTGCCAACTCCAGGCTGGCAGCCCTGTCAGAGGGGTCAGGCAATAGTGTAGGTGGGAGGCGCCAAACACTACCCCCAGTGAGGTGACGTAATACTTTGCCTTGAGCTTGAGCTGGTGCCTTATAAATCTTTATGCAAGTTTACTATGCAAACACAACAATGTACCTGCGAAACGAAAGAGAAAAGCCCTGTATCCATTTCTGTGTTTGGTGAGTTATTGTGTCGACATGGACCGGGTGTCAACATGGACCGGGAGGGTGGCGGGAGGTGCCCGTGTGTCAAACCATGATGTACCATGACGTCTCCATGACGTCTCGCCTACATTGTCGGCAACCGGCCTCTTGCACGGCCATGTGCTTGTCATACCCCCGTTGAGGTGACCTGCGCTCGCACAGCGATGTGTGCCGGACATTTCGTGTGTGCAGCAGCGCAGCGATGTGTGCCGGGTACACCATCATCGGGAGTGTACACCATTGACGCCATCTATGCGTGAGTCAATTGGTACCACAAGTATCTCATCGGCACTACGAGCTGTGCTCCTTTGCTGGGAATTTTCAGGTGCGCCGGCTCACAAACGAGACGAGGTGTGTATTGGCGCGCGCGGCTGTCGTGTCATCATTATTTAATCTACATCATCTAGTTTCGAGGCAGCCTGGTTGGCTGCTAAAACCTGCCAAGTATGGCTGCCGTTGCGGGCGATGGGACCACGCACATTTGCGGCATCACCATTACAACATTGCATTACAACGTGACCTGTCTATGAGTAGAATGCTCTATGAGTAGAAGCAGTGCTGCTCAGCAACGAGCACCAGTGAGACTGTATCCCCGACCTTTTAAGCAGCTTTGAAGCTGGATGATTGAATGTTTATGCAGGGATCTCAGCGCACCAACAAGTGCCAGTGCCGAGCTGGCCTGGTCGTATTCTAACCACCTGGAGGCAGTTATAAAGTTGGCTATGGGATTTGTACTTTGCCGCAGCTGCAATGCCATCGTGTGCTGCCATCGTGTGCTGCAAGAACGCCAGGCGTATAGCTTGAGTCTTCGAAGCACATAACAAACCCTTTATTCTGCTGCCCGAGCCGCTTGATGCTCCACAGCAGCGATGACAACCGGCTCAGCTGGCTCAGTAGCTGCCTTCGTGGGGGTGCGCAGCCAGACATCGAGTGCAAGGTAAGCTAAGATGGTATCGTAACCCCGGCCGGGCGCTCAGCCGCCTCACAGTCGGTGGGCATTGCAGCCCACGATGCCATCCGTAGGCTTTGAAGCGAATAGCACTCATTTAAAGAATTGTGCTTGCAATTGTGCTTGTTCCTCAGGACGCCAAAACACCAGCGGCAGCTAAGCTGCATCGTGTTTCAAGTGGCATTCAACAAGCGGTGAGAGCCTGCTCACGAACCACCCGCGACTGGCACGCTGCGACTCTGCCAGTCAGGGGTCATCCCTGCAGGGGTCGTGATTGCCTGCTGTGCTGTACCTGATGTAGTCACGTGTGCCTCTTCGCTCCAGGGACCGACAACGACCTTTGGAGCATTGAAGCGTTCCTCCGAAGCAACCCGCACTCCTGATGCCGTGGGAGCGAGCACATGCGAGCTACTAGCCAAGCTCTCCCCCGCCCTTGTCCGGCCTTTGTTGCCCGGCTCCGATGGCAGGAGCTCCTTCCCCGCTGTGTCGAGCTACTTCAGAGAAACTCAAAGCATCCAGCACGCATCCTCTCTGCCATCTCCCGGCTCACCACCACCCAACACCGCCCTTGCTGCTGCCATCAGCGATTGTGGGGCTATGGGCGGCATGTTCCGTGCGACACCCCCTCACCCCCCCACCCCCTCACCCCCTCACTCCCCTTCCTCTGACCACCTTCAGCCCCTCTCCGTTGGCATGACACAGCCAGTGCATTCGGGCTCGTGCATCTATGGAGATGAGGCAGCCGTGTGCTGCCTGAGCCATGCGTCGAGCCGCATCAAGCCATCCGAGCTCAGCCTTGCCACTATCCATGAAGTGCAGCCTGTGTCAGCAGGGGTTGAAGGGGGGGAGGTGGGTCCCGCAAAGGGTGAGGGTCAGGGTATGAGGAAGGAGCAAGAGCAGAAGGATTGTGAGGGAGCAGGGCAGAGGTCCAGCGCAGGGGCTGCAGCAGAGCTAGGGGCCAGACCCAGCAGGCTGGCACTCCCTCTGCACCTGGACCTGGACCTGGACCTGGACCAGCTACAGGGCCCCCTGCCAGCCATTGACTCCAGCCCTCCTCATGAGCTGCAGCAGCCACGCAGCTCCATTGTACCACCCCCTCCCAGACCCTCCCCTCGCACCACTGCCCCTTCCGCCCCTGCTGACCCTCTCTCCTCTCCAACGGCGTCCTCCTCCGCCACCGCTGGTTCCTCGGCCTCCCACCCTGCCCACCCATCCCATTGCCTAGTTGAGCAAAAGAGAGTGCCCCACCCCCACCCCTCCCCCGTCCCCCCAGCCCCCTCACCCTCGCCCCTCGCTAGACTCAGTCAGTTTGCCACTCGCCTCACCCGCAAAAGCACCAACACTGACCAAGGTGCCATCCAGGCCCTGCCCCTGCCCAGCCCCACCCACACTGCTGCCACCTCCCCTACCCACTGCAGCCAGGCCATGCAGGACGGGCCCAGGGGGGTCAGGTCACCGCCCACCACCCCTCCCGCTGCACCCCATCCCAGGCAGGCATCCCTGCCCAGCAGCCAGGCCTGCCAGCAGACTGCCAGCGCAGGGTCCGGGCGGAGTGGCGATGGCAGGACCCGCCCCCTCCCCACCCCCTCACCCCCCCTGGCAGAGGAGGCAGGGGCAGGGGCTGCACCGGGCGTGCCGGGGCCTGCTGCCTCTGGCCTGGTGACCCGCCTGGTGACCCCCCCAGCGCGCCGCAACAGCTGCCTGGGTCAGCGGGGTCAGCGGTGCCGCGTGTGGGGCAGCAGCTGGGCGCTGGGCGGTGAGCTGCTGAGTGAGGCGGTGGTCCCCCTGGGGCTGTCAGCAGGCCGGCAGGGGCGGGACGCCTTGGCTAAGGAAGAGGGGGAGGAGGGGCTACCCCCGCCCCTGGCCGCATGGAGGCAGCCCCACCATGGCCTGGGGAGGGACCTGCATGCGGCAGAAGGGCAGGGGCAGGGCCAGGGGCAGGGGCAACAGCAGGGAGTGGTCACTGCTCCCCTGCTCAGCCACATGGGTGTCAGCACTGACTCTCCACAGCAACAGCTGCAGCAGCAGTTGGGAATGGCTGTAGGGGTGGGTGGAGAGCCATGGGGTGGGGAGGGGGAGGGGACGGGGGCGCGGGAAGGGTGCGGGCTGGTGAAGGGGGGGGCCCTGGTGACACAGTGCCTGTCCTTGCCCCGCCGCCCTGAGCTGGCCAAACTCATCGCGGCATCACTGGCCAACCAGGTACACCGGGGGAGGGGGGGAAGGGGAGGAGGGGGCGGGCGGGGCGGGGCGGGGCGGGGCGGGGCGGGGCGGGGCGGGGCGGGGCGGGGCGGGGCGGGGCGGGGCGGGGCGGGGCGGGGCGGGGCGGGGCGGGGCGGGGCGGGGCGGGGCGGGGCGGGGCGGGGCGGGGCGGGGCGGGGCGGGGCGGGGCGGGGCGGGGCGGGGCGGGGCGGGGCGGGGTGGGGCGGGGTGGGGCGGGGCGGGGCAGGGCGGAGGAAGGGCAGAGAAGGGCAGGGAAGGGGTGGGGAGGGCAGGGCAGGCAGATGAGGGGCCCTCCACCGTATCCTGAGCCCCAGCCCTGACTTTAAGCTGGCCTGGTCCTGACTTTGACCCTCCTACCTGCCATGACCCTGACCCTGGTGTTGATCTGCCCCTCCAGGGTTACCACATGGAGCTGCCAACAGCTGATGAAGACAACTGCCCTAACCTGAGGACAGGCACGCAGCCGCCACCCCTTCAAACAGAGGCCACCACTGCTAGCCGCCCTAGCCCGTCTCACTCCCCCTCACTGCCTCGTCACACCCCCACCCCCACATCCCCACCCTCACTCCCTCACTCCCTAGCAGCTACAGCGAAGGTGTTGGGCAGTGGGCTCCCCGCTCACCCAGTCACCTCATTCCAGGCCAGCCTTCAGCCTCAGTCCCCCAACACGGCCTTGGGCAGCCACCCCCACCTCCCTCTACCTCCCGCCTCCTTCCCCTCTCCTACCTTAACTCCCCAGCCTCCTGCCGCAATGCCAATGATGCTGCAGCAGGCAGCAGGCCTCCCCAGTCGTGCCCACCCACCCCCACCTCCCCTCCTCAGCTGCCCGACCCACGGCTACGAATGGGTGGCCGGGGGCGACGCCTCAGACTTTAGTGGCTTAGAAGAGGAGGAGGAGGGGGAGGGGGAGGAGGAAGAGGAGGGGGAGGAGGAAGGGGAGGGAGGGAAGAGGGGGGCCCATGGCTCAGGGTCCCCCCCAAGCTTGCTGAGGGATGGGAAAGCAGGGGGGCGGGGCCCGGGTCAGCTGGAGGATGACAGCGAGCAGGAGGAGGAGGAGGCAGACCGTGTAGCACTGGAGTGGATGAACCAAGTGGAGCCGCCAGAGGAGCCTTACCCCAACCCTCGTCCGTCCACTTTGCTTTCTGGCCAGGCAGTGGTGGGCAGTCTGCCGTATGCAGGCCGAGGGCCTCAGGCCAGGGCCAGCCTGCGCCGTTGCTCAGTGGGCTGGGGGCTGGCTGTGGGCCAGGCAGGGTCAGGCAAGGTAGGGGCCATGGGAAGGGGGCTAACGAGCGCTGACCATGGGCTGCTGCTTGGGGCAGGGGGCGGGTGCAAGTCCATGGGTCGGGCAGGGGTGGGTAGGGTAGGGTGGGTAGGTGGTGAGGACCCTGGTGCGGGGGAAGGCCAGGACCCACCAGCGGGGGGCGCCTCCCCCCTGACTCTGGCCAGGTCCCTGGGCAAGTCCCTGGGCAGAGGGCTGAACTTGGCGAGCTGGGCTGGAGGCAGGGCAGGAGGGGTGTCAGGCCCAGGGCTGGGCGCCAGTGAGGGTGGAGGCCGGTGTGGCCCACAGCCGGCTGCTGCTGTAGAGCGCAGCAGCCCCCCAGGCCCTCGGCTGGAGCCAGGGCGGCGGCACGAGGGTGCTGGCAGTGCTGGTGGGGCGGGGCCTGGTGGGCAGTGGGGGAGGGCGGGGGAGGGAGAGCGAGCTCAAGGCGGCAGCCCCGTGTGCAAGTCCCCGTCTAGTGCAGGGCAGCGGTCATGGCAGGGGCAGGGGCAGGGCGGGCAGGGCGGGCAGCCTGGGTCTGGGGGGCGCCCAGTGGCAGTCCCTGGGTGCCGTGTGGTGGGCTGGCCTGGGCCTGTGTAGGCAACTGCCTGCTCGCCTGCCCGCCCGCCCGCCCGCCCGCCCGCCCGCCCGCCGCTGCATGCACTCCCCGCATGGTTGCTTGCATGGTTGTGCACATGCACATGGAGCATGCCATGCACATCACATCACACCTCGTCTCCATATAGATGCTAAGGCTGCAGCACATGCTACAGTGCTTGATATGCCCATGCACACCCTGGGTTCAAATCCTGGGAGAGAGCCAATTTCTTGGTAGGTAGGGACATTCGAACAGAGGCTCGCAGTCGGATGTCCATAAAGCATAGGGGTTGGGGTAAGGGCTAGGGTAAGGGCTAGGGCTCAACTAACCCCACGCTATGTGATGCCAGATGCTGGGATAGCCACTGGTGCTGGTGCTGTCGGGTGTGCTGGAGCAGCTGCTGACTCGGGGGCTGCGCCGTGTGGGCGGCTGCCAGGGCTGACCAGCCCCTGCCTTCACTCTGTGCCTGTCAAACGTGTGACGTGGATGGTCATTGTGATGTGCTTACGAATTAAATTGCGTACACACATCACACCAACCATACCCACCACACACTGTGGCAATCATATTGAGGGAGGGACCGCCAGGGCGGCGTGTGGGGCATGTGATAGGGTCCCCACCAAGTGGCACTGCGGTGACAGAGACCTGCAAACCACCTGGCACATGGGGTCGGTTCTATACAATGCTGGGGTTGTGGTATGGGGTGTGATTGGTTTTCGCCTGGGGGCACTGCCAACAGCAAAGCACGGAGCTCACTACTCAGGGGGTGCCTGTCAGTGCGGTGCGTGGTTGGCTCATACCGAGGGTTACTGCTGCCACACAGACCTGCAAAGCACCTGGGGCGCACCTGGGGTTGTATGTTGTGCTGGGTGGCTGGGTCCCACTGGGAGGCAGTGCCAGTGAGCAAAGCATGTGAGCTAACTGATCTGGGGGTGTCGGGTCAGGTGTGGATGGGGTACTGCCAGTAGGCTGGCTTGAGGCATGTGCCCATCCTCATCTTCCATGCGGTGTGTCTCTGTGCACTTGCAGGCAGACTGTGCATGTCATGTCATGTCATGTCATGGTTTGTCACAGCAGTTCCACCGGTGAACTAGATTGAAACATGTGGCCATTTCTTGCAACACTGGCGCAATTGAGCCTGGTTAAGCGAGGGGGCAGCCAGGGGCAGCTTGAGGAAGGTCATGTTCTCACATGCAAAGGGCACATGCACCATGCTCATGTGCCATGCCAGCAATGCCATGTTGGGCCATGCAAAAACCTGGCAGCATGCTTCACTTTGGATCCGATGCCCGTTGGATCCGATGCCAATCATGCATGGTTGGGGGTGTGAGCTCTGCTGCAGCCCCATGTGCCGGGCGGGCTTGGGTAGTTAAATGGCGTGGATATACATCAGGGAGGTATATGGTGCATGGGATCTGCGGTTTGGTATGCGTTTGGCAAAGAATGTTGCAGCATGTAATGAAAATGATAGTCATGCTGTTAAAGGTGTAAAACATTTAAAAAAGAACACTGAAGCAGCCTGGTAAGAGCTTCATTGACCGGTGGCAGGTGGTAGGGCTGGCCAGCTAAACAGGCAGTGTGAGAAGGTTGGATGTGAGGCAATGCGAGGAGGTTGGCATCTGGGCGGGCGGGTGATGTGTGCCTTTGTGTGACGGAGAAAGAGGCGGACGAGCAGCCAGGAGAGGAGCCTTAGGTGGCTGACATGTGTTTGGAGAGCGAGTGATGTGTGGCTGCGGGGTGTGTGGCAGCGACGTGTCTGTGTATGTGTCGAGAAGAGGGAGTCGAAGTGGCAATGCGCACATGCTAGAGTGTAAGGTCGTGGTGGTTTTAGTGCGCTATAACAGGCCATCGACGTTTGCTTGCTGGGTACCTGTGTGCGGCCTGACAACTCAGATAAGAGTCCGGATCGTAACGTAACATGTCACTGTTATTGGTAATCTTGATGGGAGGTCCCAGGGTTGCTGGGAGGTGCCCAGATCGGCGCTTAATGTAAACACGTGCGACAACGACGGGAGTTCTGGGCTGCCGGTCCCAACTAAGATAGAACATACCCCTGGTAATCAAAACGACGCTGCGTCTCAGCCACGTGGTTATGTTTTGTGTGCCGTACAATCAAATACTGTCAAATCTATGCATTGTTTGCTCATGCGGGCCTCGTCGCGAGAGACCGCCGCGACCGACCTGGCCCAGTAGCACCTGCACGCAGTGAGAGACAGTCGCAGCGGTGAAAATGACTCACATGGCATGCCAAAATGATGTAACACGCTCCACACATGCACGAAAATACACGACGCTGGAGCGTTGCTTGACCCCTTCGTGAGCAGTACTGATGATTTGGCCATCCTGAACCGAGGCTGGGAACCGAACCCAGCCAGCATCACCCTTAACCCACACACCTGAAGCAGCATCTCATTCTCGGCCTGCACCTAATGGGCAACATCCTCAGCCCTCCTTGCAATGGTTTTCAGGTCGCTAGGGCAGTGCAGATAGCCAGCCTTCGGTGAGTAAAACAGGGGTGGGAGGGGGTGGGAGGGCGGGTGGAAAGGCGGGGCTGGGTGGAGGTGGGTTGGGTTGGGAGGGAGGGGCTCGGGTTGGGAGGGTGTGAGTAGTAGTAGTAGTAGTTGTTACACTAAGGAGATAGGGCTTGGGTGGATACAAGCCAACCTCCAAAGGTAAAAGACTAAGTAGAGAACAGAGAAAAAGGGAAAGAGAAGGAGAACTACCAAGGAGAGAAAGAACTTAGAGAGGGCAGGGGAAGGGAGATAAAGGGAGAGGGGGAGAGACCTCGAGAAGCGGAGGAGTCAGAGAAGCGGAGGAGCTAGAGACGCAAAAGGATGGAGCTAGGAGGGCTAGAAAGGAGAGGGGAGGGTAAGAGGGGTAACCGGGAGAGTGACAATAAGGGATCCGTCTTGAGCAGTGGTTGCGTAGTCACCGCTCCATGCAGCTGTTCATCCTTGCCGTGCTGTTCTTCCCCATTTTCCCCAATTCCCCCCGTTTTCATATAAACATCTGAACGTATCACACACGCAAATTAATGCACAACTAGCGATTTTGAGGGGGTGTTTTTTGTAAACGATTCGCCTCGGAATGAGACTTTTGTTCCATGGCCACCATCATCATGAATAATCTCGTAGCAGTTAGTCAAATTCCGGATTTATATCATTATTATTTAGGTATCCCTTCTTTAAGCTACTCCTTGCAGTGCAGTACTGCACCATACCTAATGCTGCAGAGTTGCACCAAATCTCAGCGTGGAAAACTTCACCATATTCAGTCTAGTAGTATTATGAGGAAACAAAGTAGTTATGTTGGTAATTCATTGGTTTTTTAATGGTTTGACAATTGTTGTTTCTTAAAATCTCATCCGCTTCTCATGGTGCAGTACAGCACTTGTAACTAGCGCACTACTTCATTACACCCCATTGTGCAGTACTGCACCACACCGAGTGGTATAATTCATCACCTCAGCGATATCTCACCAACCACGCATATTTATGAATTTTAGTTCAAACCCCATTCTTACAAACACATTACCGGGTTAGGTACAAAATCTCAGGCCGAAAATCAAAAAAATGCTGTTACTAATTTGCCTGAGTGATTCACATGGTACAGCTCCCTTGTCCCTCACTAGGGCCTCCATTTGAGCCGGACCAGTAGTGGCCACTAGCAGCCACTAGCGGGAATATACTAGTGGGCAATAGTGGCCCGACTCAAATGGTGTTGTTGAGCTGTGTGGAGTAAACCCAGTGCACATGGCACATGAGCCGCCTACCACCTACATTATTGCCTGACCCGTCAGGACTATCGTGTAAAGTTGGCATGACAAAACATGCACTAATGTAAGCTGATGACAGCTCAAGAAGGGGGGGGGCACCCACTACTATGCCTCAGCAGGCTGTTGCTGCTGCTGCTGGGCCTTTGGTGGCTTGTTTCGCAGCCGCTTGTAGCCCAGGTCAGGGTACTCCTTGCCCTTGGCTGGCAGCGCTCCCTGGTCTGGCCAGTAGCACAGCTCCAGCAGCCGCCACCTGCTCTCCCCAATGCGCTGCATGTTCAGCGCTGCGTTGCAGTCCCTGTCCAGCCACCTGCCTGGCTGTGGTGTTGGCTTGGCTTTGGCACCCTTGCCCTTGCCTTTGCCCTTGGTGGGCTAAGCTGCGGCTTGTGACGCTACATTCGCAGTTCACAAGTTACAGCCACAGAGCGTGCTTCCCATGGTGTGGCATCATGAGGCTGCCTGACACGCAGCCTGCCCAAGGGACTGGCCGTGCACCAGGTTGTTTATTGTTACCGCACTATGTACAGCGTTTGCAACATTTCAAATGGCTCCTCGCGCTATGCATTGGTCCCCTTGCGGACTGTGCTGCGACACGGCTATGCCAAAGCTGCCACAGTCTGAGCTGACAGAGTCTGAGCTGACACAGCTAACAACCCAGGCAACAGCACGGCCATGCTTGATGCATGATGCATGCCTGCCCAGGCCACAGCCAGCCTGAGCTTGATCCCTATTTGGGGTATCAAGGGTATGGCTGTTGCCTGCTCAGGCCACACCCCAGCTCTGTCTGCCTCCCCCTCTCTCTTCACCGGGGCACTGAGCCTGATCAGGCACCAGGTGGTGCCACAGCCAGCCAGGGACACGGGCCAGGCTGCAGAGCCCCGCACACCTGCTCATGTGCACAGCTCCTTCAACACGCTCCACTCATCCATACCACATGCTGCACTGCCCTCTCCCCCCGGTACCCCCCGGCCCCCATGCAAGCGCGACAAGCTCCAGCAATCAGCCAACAGCTCCGCCAGCTGCAGGCCAGTGTCTTGGCAGATGGCCAGGAACAGCTCGTCCTGCTCACCCCACGCTGAGTGGGCAGCAGCAGCAGCCAGCTGGGCGCCAGGGCCTGGGTCAAGCCAGCCTTGGAGGGGCACCCCGGCTGAGGTGGGTCCCGCACCTGGCTCCCCCCGCGGCCTCTCAAGGGGTTCGGCACCAACCTCACGTTGGACACCACACACCTCAGACTCTACACCTACAGCAGCACCACGCACCCTGCTAGGCCCCGGCCCCGGCCCCGGCCCCGGCTCAGGCTCGGGCTCAGGCTCAAGCTCAGCAGTTCCTTGCAGCCCAGGCTGTCCAGCCGGGCTGGCCACATGTGCCCTGCACTGGGCCATTGGTGCGCCTGGGGGTGAGTGGGGGAGCAGTGGGGAGGTCGGTGGGTGGGGTGCAGTGACATCACCCCCTGACATCACCCCTGGCTGCCCCAGCTCAGCTCCATCATCATCATCATGGACGCCATTCAACACAGTGGACGTTGAGGCCGGCCTGCCAGGTGCCCCCTCATCCCCCCCTCCTTGGGCCCCTGCTGCCCCTGCCCCTGCCCCTGCCCCTGCCTCGACACCAGCAGGCAAGGCCCCTCCCGCCTCCCTTCCCGCAGAGCCGGCCGCACCAGCGCAGCCACTGGCACCAGGGGAGCGCCTCTGAGGGCACAGGGGTGCAGGGGGCGAGGGGAGGGGTGAGGGGGAGCCTGGGGTCCCAGCCCCCTCAAGGGCGTCCCAGGGCCGGTGGCGCCTGGGCAGCACACCCTCAGCCCCCTCCCCCCCAGCGCCCGCCCTGCCGTGCCCCTCCTCCAGCGCCAGCCAGGGCTTCAGCAGCGGCAGCACCAGGCAGCTGGCTGGCCTGGCGGGCTGCAGCAGGCTGGGCTCGGCCTGCCCTGGGCTTGGTGGGCGGATGGTTGTTGGGTGGTGGAGGTCTAGGGGTGGGTGGGGGTGGCCGGGCTGGGGTAAGGAGGTGCTGAGGCGGAGGGAGGGCGGGGTGGTGAACAGAGGGGTCCAGTGGGTCGCACCCAGCACGCCTGCGGCCAGCAAGCAAGCTCTGCTGGGCAGGGCTGTGCAGATGCTCTGCTATATTGGCCATAGTGTGCTGGTGTCGGCCCTGCCCCTGGCCCTGCCCCTGGGACTGGCCCTGCCCCTGGAACTGGCAATCACCAGCGGCTGGGTCTGACCCTCATCAACGTGACACTGGCACTGCCCAGACGCTGTCCAGGCCACATGACGCCAAGCAAGCAGGAAAGCCCAGTCAGGTCCAAGACAGGTCACTTTGGGTGGCACCCGCACCGCATCAGCTGGTGGCATGGCAGTCTGAGCATGCAGTCTTGTCCAAGAGGCTCAGCGGCAGCTCAGGGATCAAAGGGGCATGAATACAGCCATGCGCCCCCATGCCAGGGCCCAGGCACTTACTCAGACTCGCAGCCAGCAGCCCGACGCCCTTGGGCTTAACCACAGTGGCTCTGAGGGCGGCGGGCTCGGCTGGCAAGTCCGGCTCTGGCAGCAGCGGCGCTGCACAGCTCCTGTCAACTCGCAAGTGGGTGGGATCTAGGGGCAGGGTGGCTGGGGGGGAGGGGCTGGGAGGCGCTCCATGGGCTGTGGCGGGGGGTGGCTGGGCAGGTGCAGCGCCAGCAGGCTGCTGAGGCGGCCCTGCTGTGAGGGTCTGGCGGCAGACAAGCTGGCCGGCTGCTGCAGGGGGCGGCTCAGCTGAGGGTGGCGGTGTGAAAGCTTGGCCGACTGACTGTGCCTGGTGTGCTGCCCCAGGTGCTGCCTCACCGCCAGTGTCTGCTCCCTGCTGCTCCTCAGCCGGCTGCCCTCCTCTCTGACGAGGCGCTGCTGTGCCGGCCGTGATGGGCTCTGTGAGGGCAGACAGGTGCAGGGCCTGATGGCCTGCCGCCGTGCTGACCTCAACCAAGGAGGCAGGCGCTCCTGCAGCCTGGGACTGACAGCCGAGGCTAGGGGGTAGGGGCGGGAGCAGTGCCTGGGCCCCCTTCTGTACACACTCCTCAGCGCTCATGCCAGCAGCCCCTGCTGCCATTGCCACAGAGTCCTGCTGCCCCGCTGCTCCTCTTCCTGCCACTGACATGGGTCCTGCTGCCGCCGCCAGCTCCCCTGCTGCTGTCCCCAGAGGTGCTGGTGGCTTTGCTGTGGCTGCTGCTGTGATACCCGGTTCTGCTGCTGCTGCTGCTGCTGCTGCTGCAGGTGCTGCAGGTGCTGTTGGTGCTGCTGCTGCTGCAGAGTGTGCAACAGCCTCCTCTGGGAGTAGCTGAGCAGCGGGGGGCACCCTGGCTGCTGACCTTCCCTCTGGCGCCCCGGCTGCCTCTGCCTCTGTCTCCCCTGCCAGCAGTAAGGTCCTGCCTGCCTCCACTCCCGCATCCAGCACTGCCAACCTCCTCTGAGCACTTGCGCTCCTGGCCTGCTTGCTCTCTGACGCTGCTCTGGCTGACCCTTTACTGGGCTGCATGTTGGTGGCTGCACCAGACTGCCTCCCCAGCTGCTGCCGCCCTGCCGCAGGGCCCAGCCTCCTCCTCACACCCTGGTCACAGCTTGGACCCCGGCCAGCAGCAGCTGCACCGTCACCACCGCCGTCAGATGCTGGGGTGCTGGCGTGTTCCACCTTGGCTGCTGTGCCGCTGGCATTCACAGCATGAGCAGCTGAGGCCGTGGCACCGAGCACTGCCTCGCTTGCATGGCCGGCTGTGAAGCTGGCAGCCTTTGCCACTGTGATGTCAGGGTCTTGCACCTGAACCTGGTCGGCCAGGTACGTTGAGGGCAGTGTTGAGGGCAGTGTTGAGGGCAGTGTTGAGCGCAGTGCTAAGGGCAGTGCGGAGGGCAGTGTTGAGGGCAGTGCGCAGGGCAGTGCGCAGGGCAGTGTGGAGCGCAGTGGCTGGTGCCGCACCTGATGGCTGGGCTGGGAAGGCCGTGATGCTAGCGGCTTAAGAGTGGGTGGCTGCAGCTCAGGCGCCTGCCTGGCTGCTTGCACACTCAAGGAGCGCTGCTGCCTGCGGGCCAAGGTTGTGTTGAGCTGCTTCTTGGGGGTGGTGCTGGGTGGAGATGTCAGTGCTGCTGGCCAGGGGGGCTGGTGCTGTGCAGCAGGTGACAGATGCAGGAAGGCTTGAACGGCTGTGTCGGGAAGGGAGGCGTGGGGGGAGGCAGGCGTAGAGGGGGTGAGGAGGGGGTCTGTGGGAGGTGAGGTGAGGGCAGGTGTATGGCGGTCTGCTCCTTCGCGGCCGAGTCGCGGGGCGGAGAGAAGCGGGCGAGCGAGTTTAGGCTGGGTCGCGGCGGAAGAAAGGCTGGGCGACAGGGTAGCGGGGTGCTGGGCTGTGCGCGCCGCACCTATCTGGGGGATTGACAGCTGCGGAGCGGCGGGCAGACAACCTGGCCGGGCGGCGATGTGATGAGAGGGAGGCACCCGACCCAAACCTTTTCGCCCTGCACTTAGGCCCTTGCCCAGCATGTTGCCAACGGCTGTGATGCTGCTGTTGTGACTGGCGAGACTGGGCTTGATCACTGCTGCAGATGCAGTGCTGGGTTCAGCAATGCCTTGGGAGGGTTGGAGAGGCTGCAGCAGTGGGGGTTTGAACCCACGGATGGAAGGCCGGCCTGCGGGTGTATGGCAAGGAACCAGGGCTTTGCTCTGGATTATACCAGACCATGTGATGATACTGTGAACGTGGCTGTTTGGGCTCTATGGTGAGATGCAAGCTAGCAGTAACCATGCTTGGGGACAATACTGGTGTGTAATGGGTAGCTACGGGTGGGAAGAGGTAGCAACGGGATCGGATTTGCACCCTAACCGCACCTTCTGATGGTAGAACTCCACGAGCAGAGACCGGCGGTGTGAACAGCCGCCTCTTTGTCCCATCCTGACAACGAAGAATGGGAGAACACAACTAACGAAATGGCGCCAAACGAGGCCATCCGAGGTCGCCTGGCGGTGCTCCCAATCCTTTTTACCCTCACCTCCACCGTCAACGTCCCACTGTTCTGGCGCTTCATTGCCAGTCGCGGCTCGTCGTAAGAGAGCAGTATGCATCTGTCCCTGGTTGCTTCAAATGCCACACACACACCCACGTCCAGGACCCGATCCACGCGGTCGAGGCCAGTTGCCCAGCTCCACTGTTGACCTTGGCTGCTTGGACACATCACCGAGGGTGAAACTGCCTCACGACTAGGCTTTACTGATGCGCGCGATGTGGCTCGTGCTGATCGCGACCGTGCTTGGGACTTGTATCTGCCAAGGTGGCGCTGCCAGACTGTCCAGGGAGGAGAACGCGGCAGTCCTCTCCACCGCAGTGGTGCGGAGCCCCCTTTGCTCCAGGCGCAAGGCAGTTGTGGGCAGGGCAGGGCAGAGCGGGACAGGATGCACGGTGCCGCGCCGTGAAACCCTTGCGTTTTGATGGCATGACGTGCAGGAGGATCCGTCAGCATTCTTCTCGTGGGCCCATCGCCACAACAGGCCTTACATGATAGGCGCTCCGCGCCACTACCTGCTGGCCGCAAACCTGCATCCAGCAGTCAGCAAGCAGCTGGGCTCGGCCACGCCCCAGCACCTCGAGTTGATGCAGCAGACATATGCCACACGACAGCAGGTGATAGCCCCAGCCACATCTCTTCAGTTGCACACATTGCAGTAGAAGTGTTTCTGTGGCAGTGCAATGGCAAGGATCTCTCTGGCTCGTGTCCTTGTGTGGTGTTGCAGGTGTGGCTGGACAATGCGCGCTATGCCCTTCAGTACAACGCCGCCAATGGTGCTTCAGGGCATTGGGTGAGTGACATCTGTGAGTACATTGAGAACTAGTGCTTTGAATTGCCTGAGGCCAGCTTCAGGGCGCACGGCATGAAGCCTAGCACTTGCACAGCATGCGCAGTGTGCAGCTTGTCACGCAGCGCATGTCTTGTAAGCTGAGGCAGTCAGCAGCCAGGGAGCCAGCAGTGCTCAAGCCAGGGATGGGAGTGGCAGTGGCAGTGGCAATGGCAGTGGAAGGATCAAGGCCTGCAGTGTCATGTTAGTGTTAGGGGCAGGGGCAGGGGCCAACGCCCCCAGTGGCAGTTGAGCAGTTGGGTTGCAGCTGTGGATTAAAACTGCAGTTTAAGACCAGAGTTATGGACTCAGGCAGGAACTCAGGGAGCTAGGCACTCGGGCAGTGTCCGCGAAGGGCTAGGGCTGCGGCCAAGGTCCAGAGGCCAGGCAGTGCCCTGCAGCCACAACAGGCTGGTGGTTATCATTCCCCAGAAGCGCTGTAGCAGCGCTGGTGCTTAAGCTGTGTGCTGCTAGGCTTTGGCTGGGCTCTGTGAGTAAGCAAGGCCTGGGCTGTGCACAGAAGCATTTCAGGGGCAAGTGCAGTTCAGGGGCTGCTGGGCAAGGTTAGAGGGTTAGAGGTTAGTGGCCGCTGTGCTTGTCATGATATTGAACCCTGCACGCCCGCCTGCCCACCTGGATTGCAGCTGGGTTTGAACGGGCTGGCTGACCTGAGCTACAACGAGTACCGCGGGCTGCTGGGCACCCGGGTCAAGGCCAGGCAGCACGCAACTCAGCTGAGCGCCAGTGGTACGTTGCGGCCCGTCGCCCGCCTCCCTACTCGCCTGCCTGCCTGCCTGCCTGCCTGCCTTTTTGCTTCACACAGCTTCAGCTACAGCTCCATGCGTGTCCCCTGTCCCCCTTCAGCTCGTCCAGGCCAGAGCACAGGGCAGCTGCCCATGTGTCTGGGTGACTGAGCCTCCACCTTGTGTGTTTGCTTGGCCCATGCCTGCATGGTGTGTGGTGGGCAGGCTCTGGCCGCGTGCCCGGCTTCATGTACGACCACGTGGACCTGGCGGGTCTGCCCCGCAGCGTGGACTGGCGCAACGCCTCCGCGGTGACGGCTGTGAAGAACCAGGGCATGGTGAGGGGGCAGGGGGCAGGGGGCAGGGGGCAGGGGGCATGGTGAGGGGGCAGGCTGGGGGCCCGCTACCCAGCCGGGGTGTGTGTCGACACCTGGGGGGCGGGCCAGTGTTGGGGAGACGGCCTGGGGAGCAGGGCAGTGCTGCAAATGCCATGTCTGAACCAAAACCAGGCGTGGAACACGTTCAAGAACGTGCCTCTAGATTCTTGTGACCGGCATGGTGCAATGCAGTGACTCAAAACCACGGCTGCAAGCAGCATCTACACCTGGGCTGTGTTCCCTAGCTGCTGCCTTGTCCCTCTGACCTTGTCCCTGACCTTGTCCCTGACCTTGTCCCTGACCTTGTCCTGACCTTGCCCTGACCTTGTCCTGACCTTGCCCTAACCCGCCCTGACCTTGCCCTGACCTTGTCCTGACCTTGCCCTAACCCGCCCTGCCCTGCCCTTCAGTGTGGCTCCTGCTGGGCCTTTGCCACCACGGGCGCCATTGAGGGCATCAACGCTCTGCGCACCCACCAGCTGCTGTCCCTCAGCGAGCAGGTGAGGGTCAGATGAGGGGACAGGTGAGAGGTGGAAAAGGTTAGAAGGTGGGAGGGGTCAAGGGTGGGAGGGGCTAGGGGCGGAGAAAGTCCAAGGTGGAAAGGGATGGGATGGGAGGGGTCAAGGGTAGGTGAAGTCAGTGGTGGGAGGGGGGAAGGGTGGGAGGGGTTGGGGGTGGGAGTCAAGTGGCTGTGGAGCTGTTGGTTGGGCGTAAGGAAACGTGGCAGGCGCAGGGTGAGGCGCAGTGAAGGAGCGGGGTGCTGGGTGGGTGTGAGACCCGCCCCTCCTCTCCCACTGAAGCCCCTGCTGCTGCTGCTGCTGCTGTTGCGCATGTCTGCCCTGCAGGAGCTGGTGGACTGTGACCGTGACGTGGACATGGGCTGCAGCGGCGGCATGATGGACAACGCGTACGAGTGGATCATCAAGGTGGGTGTGGTGTGCAGTGGTGTGCGGGCAGGGGGCGGGGCTGAGGTATTGGCAAAGGGAGATGCATGCAGGCGCCCATGCATGTGACCAGGTGGGGCGACGACCACTGCTGACCTCCACTGCTGGCCCAGGCCACCTGCTGTGCCTGGGCCAACGCCCTCCCCTTGACTGACCCACCCGCTATCAAAAGCTGTGCAGTTGACTGCCAGGGTCAGGGTTACTCCTAGCGCTAGTCCTAGCCCTTACGCCAACCCTGGTTCTAGCCTTATGACGGCCATAACTACCACGTCATCACTACCACCGGCCAGCTGTTGCGCCTGGGCTTGTGCCTGTGCCCGCGCCCCTCCCCTTGACCGACCCACTCGCTATCAAAAGCTGTGCAGCTGACTGCCAGGGTCAGGGCTAGCCCTAGCCCTTAAGCCATCCCTAACCCTAGCCCTATGACCGCCATCACTATTACAACCATCCTGACCCATCCCACTTCTACGCTATGACTGCCAGTACTACTACCACCAAGTTCCACACCCCCTCCCTCCCTCTGTGGCTGCTGTGCCCTGCGTGGTGGAGTGCAGAACAAGGGCCTCGCCACTGAGTCGTCCTGGCCCTACACCAGCACTGAGGCCCTGGAGGGGTGCAATGACGCCAAGCGCAAGGCTGAGAGGGTGGGACTGGGCTGGGGTGGGCAGGGGTGGGGTGGGCAGGGGTGGTGTGGGCAGGGGTGGTGTGGGCAGGGAGTGGGGGGCAGCTTCGCTAGCCTACTGGATGGACAAGTGGGTGACGCCTGCCCCAGCCTTAGCCCCAACCCAGGGCCGGGGCTCAGTGCTGCTGCTACTGAAGGGTTAGGTCGAGCAGCTCTGCTGCTGGAGCTCAGTCTTACATATGCTAACGGACAGCCTGACAGGGGCAGCCCAGTCTGCTGTGTGTATGCATCCACATCCCCCCAGCCCCCCTTTACCACCTTTTCCCTTTCATTTTTACCACCTGTATCGCCCTTGACCTGTACCCATGACTCCAGCCGAGTGTGGTGTGTGGTCCAGGGGCCAACCCAGGGCTGGGCTGAGGCTGGCAGTGAGCAGCAGGCAGGGGCAGGGGCATGGGCACGAGCAGGGGCATCAGGGCCCAGCCATTGTGAGCTGAGCCGGGCTAAGCTGGTCTGCAGGTGGTCACCATTGACGGCTACCAGGACATCCCTGTGGGGGACGAGGCGGCTCTGCTCAAGGCCGCAGCTCACCAGGTGGAGGGGCCGGAGGTGCTGGGTTCAAACCCTGCATGTTGCAGTAAAAAAGGGTGCAATCTTAAAGTTTATGCTCATCAAGGCGTTGCTGATGTCGTTCACTGGTGTTGGCTCTACCATAGCGCTGCCTGGGCTGCTAAACTTGGTCTTGTGTTGCGTGCGTCAAGCTGGGTGGTGGTGGTGGTAATGGTGCTGCTGCTTAAGCTGCTGCTGCTTGAGCTGCTGCTGCTGCTGTTGTTTCCTGGCCCGCTGCTGCTGCTGCCACTGACCCCTGCTGCTGACCCCTGCTGCTAACCCCTGCTGCTGCTGTTGCTTGGTGTGGTTGCCATTGCTGGCCGCAGCCCGTGGCCGTAGCAGTTGAAGCTGACAGCCGGGCCTTCCAGCTGTATGTGGGCGGGGTGATGTCTGACCCAGGCTGCGGGGACCAGCTCAACCACGGCGTGCTGGTGGTGGGTCCAGGGCTGCAGCTGGGGAGGGACACCCAGGCCATGGGGGTGGGGAGCAGGGGGAGGGGGTTGGGGAGCAGCCATGCGCGATGCCTCTGGTGAAGGAGTGGGTCAAAGCCTGGCCAGGGCCGCTGCAACTGTTGTGGGGAGCAGGCTAGGAGTGAAGTGGGGTTGGGTCGGGTGGTTGTACAGACATGCAGCTAGGCCGGGCAATGGCTAGAGTTGCGCGCAAAGATGGCTGAAGCAGCAGGGCAAGGGTTGGGTGGCCCTGCTGCCTGGCTCATCCCGCTCTCTGCCTGCTTTCCCCTGCTGCTGCTGCTGCTGCTGCTGCCAGCATTGCCTGATGCGCTGGGTCGGGCTGCTGGCTGGTGCAGGTGGGGTACGGCGGCCTGGATGCGTCCGGTGCCTGGCCCCAGCCCTCCAGCCCCACCCCACCTGACCCAGGTGCGACTCGCTGCCCCCCTTACCCCTAGCCCCTACCCCCTTCCCCCTGCTGCTGTCACCCGTACTTAGGTAGCACTGACTGCCCACAGCTGCTCTGCCCCTGACATGCTTTCATCACCACTTTATGACGAAGGGCCTGCTGCAAGCACCCAGCTGATGCCCACCCCCTGCCTCAGGGGCTGTGGCCTAGCCCCTGCTGCTCATGCCCCACCACTCCACACCTGCTGCTGCCTGTTCACATACACACGCTTGCCTTAGTCCTGTCACTAACTCTGCTTAGTTTGCTTGGCCTCACTGATAGCCTCGTATACCTCTGCTCCTCTCCATCAGTCCTTGGCAGATCCTCAATCACAATCAATCACTCAGTCGAAGCGCGCAATGAACACATCAACAGATCAGCACAGCACTCGGTCTGTCGGACAGCAGATAAACAGAGCATGGGCTGCTAGGCACAGGTGTAAATGTAAATGGACCACCCATAGACCTGGGCTGGGGTGGGGAGGTGTGAATTTTGGTCAAATGAGTGATGTGTGTGATGAGCATGTCATCATTATTTTGCGTTCTTACTTTTGTTCGGTCAAAGCACTGCCAATCACGGGGCTGCTACACAGAGAGTAGCCATGCCACGCGGCATGACCAGCAGTGGCTGTCCAGCATTGGGCAGGTGCTTAGGCAGGTGCTGCGCTCAGGCCTCCAGGCCCCCAGCCCCCGCTGCCCCCGCCTCCCCGCTTACGAACCTGCTGCTGCCAGTATGCAGGGCACACGCTGACCTGCTGACCCACACCCGGTGCTGTGCGCCCTGCTCTGCCTGCGCAGCCAACGGCCCGTACTGGATCGTGAAGAACAGCTGGGGGTCCACCTGGGGAGCTGAGGGCTACATCAACCTGCAGATGGGCTTCAGGTGGGCGGTGGGCAGGCTGGAGCAGCAGCCAGGCAGTGCAGGGGGCCCAGCTACCATTTGGTTGTAGTGCAGCAATGTCAGGGTGTGACCAGGGTGTGGCCAGGGTGTGGCCAGGGTTTGACCAAGGTGTGACCAAGGTGTGACCAGGGTGTGGCCAGGGTGTGGCCAGGGTGTGACCAGGGTGTGACCAGGGTGTGACCAAATGAGGGAGTAGAGCGGTGGTGCGGGCAGACGCTTTGGGGACGCTTTGCAGAGCGGGGGTGGGGGCGGACGTTGCGGGGCTTGGGCTATGGGCTTGGGCTTGGGCCTATGACAGCTATGGGCCTGTGACAGCTCTACCTGGCAGCCATACCTGGCAGCCATACCTGGCAGCCATACCTGGCAGCTATGGGTGTCCAGACCTGTCGTTGTATGACTGCAAGGCATCAGGCAGTGGCCAGGGGGGTCAGGGTCCCTACCCCTAACCTTGTGGGTGACTGGTGCTGGCGGCTGCAGGGACAACACCACTGGAGTGGCCGGCCTGTGTGGCATCACCCTGGCCGCCTCCTTCCCCATCAAACACGGCCCCAACCCACCACAGCCCCCCCCTGCACCCCCTACACCCACACCCACACCTGCCCCACCTAAGCCTGACCCACAGCCAGTGGCCTGTGACGCTGACAACGCCTGCCCCCCGGAATCAAGCTGCTGCTGCCTTATGGGGGAGTCCAAGGTGAGCCGCCTGCCCGCCTGCCTGCCCGCCTGCCCGCCTGCCTGCCCGCCCCCCCGCCTGCCCGCCTGACTGCCCGCCTGCCCGCCTGCCTGCCTGCCTTTAGATGCATTTTCACTGCATAGCATTTGCAATTTCTGTCCTGTGTCCTGTGATATGTGCTGGCCTGTCTGCAATTTCTGTCCTGTGTCCTGTGATGTGTGCTGGACTGACTAATTGTGCTGCTGCTGCTGCTGTTGATTTGAAGAGATGCTGCTGTGGATGGCAGCGAGGCGTGTGCTGTGATTGGCTGTCTGGTTGCGCTGTAGACGCTGCTGACGGCCCACAGTGCGCGCAGCAGCTGCTTCCTGTGGGGCTGCTGCCCAGTTGTGAATGCGGTGTGCTGCGACGACCGCATCCACTGCTGCCCTGCCACGCTGCCAGTCTGTGACACTGGCACTGGGCGCTGCCTACAGGTCAGGGGGGTGGAGGTCAGGGGTTCCAGGGGGGTCGGGGTGTGAAGGGGGGGGCCCTGGGTGGAGTATGTTTTGGCCTAGCACCAACATGTTGTGCATGTGTCTGCCTGTGGCAATAGGCTCCACACCGCCTTCAGCTCGTAATGTAAGTCAAGCTGCTCAGCCGCTCGTGATGTAGGTGCTTGCAGCAGCACCTCCTTAAGCCCACCTTGGTTTTGGGCGCTGCTCTGATGCAACACGTGTGCACTTCCTTGAAGCAACACCTCCTCGCCAACCCTACATGAGTTGTAACATGACAATGCTCAGTTATCGCTCAGCTGCCTATATCACTTGGCATCCATGTGCGCATGCAGGGGCGACAGAGTGGAGGGAGTGGAGCGGAAGGTGTTTCCATACCCTGGCTGAGGAACCAGCCTGCTGTCAAGCGCAGCCAAAACGGCAAGCCACAAGCGTCAGCAAGTTGAGCAGGAATGTGTGTTGTTTGTTTCTATGTTCATATGCAGAGGTGGCATGTACTATATTGTTGAAAACGCAATTGAGTGTAAAGAGTAATGGGCTACGGCGCCTAAGATGGGGAGGAAAGTGCGGACAGGGGTAAGGGCCGAAACTTCATGCATGTCGTTGCCATTTAAAAAGCTGAGTACCACACTGCTGTTACTTGAAGAGTTGAGTGCCCCGCCCTGCCCTGCCCCGCCCCGCCCCGCCCTGCCAGCAAGGGTCACATGGGCAAAGGTGTAGACGGGCATGCAGGCCCCTGTGGTTACAGGGCATGTCATCCAGAGGGATTTGTACTCACACAACACACCCCTCAACCTGTTGTCATCAGGTGGGGACTACGGAAGGGGTTAGCAGCAGTGTTCACGTTTTCGTTCAAATTGACATGGCAGAGGTTCACATCCTTGAGTTTATAGCTCGAACGTACTTAAACGCATCGCTCAAGTGGAAGTTTAGCAAAAACTATGCTAAACTACGCAAAACGCAGCTTTAAAGCTATACACAGAGACCATCACATAGCACAAAACGACCTCTAAAACATGGCATCTCATAGCGAACGCTATATAAAGAACGATATATTAACTGCGCCAATACGGTGTCATTAGCCATCATATACGCATCCTGCACACATACGAATAGGATTTGCAGCATGCAATTCGAATTCAAGTCTAGCGCAGCTCACCTGTGTGCATCCTGACGAAGGCACCTTTGGTCCTAATAGCCTCAATTGATGTGGGCAGCCGGACATGGAGCGCAGCTTATACATCCTATTCGTTCAGGATGTTGCGCTTCCGCGCAGCACCAGCTCCACGCAACTACGCGAAGCAGCTATGCGTGCCTGCATTCTCATTCAAGCTGCGCAGCGGCAAGTAAACGGGCGAGTGAAGGCAACATACGGTTTTGTACACAGCGCAACGGCCAGTGAGGCGGTTGGAGTCGCGGGGGTTGACAAGCACGCGGGTATGGAGCAGTAGCCCACCAGCCCTGACGCGCTGACCCCCTGGTCGCTCGAGGGGCTCTAAGAAAACATGTCTTCCCCTGCTCTGCCATGGCCCCCCCCCTGGCTCCTGTGCAGTCAACCCAAGGTGTCTTAAGGGTTTCCAGCCTCCACCAGAGATTCTGTCCGAGTTCCACTCCACGCTGAAGCAGTACTTTGCATGCAGCAAGAACAGGCAGGGCTACAAAGAATTCAACAAGGGTGAGGCTAGGCAACTGTCCACAGTAGTCAAGTGGTCTGATGGCAGCTGGAGCCGCAGCAGCTGCTTCATGTGCACAGCGCACCCTCCCCTTGATCCTGGCAAAAGCAGGCAAAGCAACACGCAGCCACAACTGCAGCTGCTGCCACCCCACCCCACCCCACCCCACCCTGCTGCTGGCCCCACTGCGCTTGCTGCTGCTTACCCCGCTGCTGCTACTGCTGCTGTCGCTGCTGCCCACCCTCCCTGCTGAGCGTGCTGCTGCTGCCCACCCCCGTGCTGCTGCTGCTGGTGTGCCTGCTCAGCTGACTGCAGCACAGAGAGCCTAGTGGCTGGTCTGGAGCACCTGCTGCACCACGCCACCTACAGCGAGTGGCCCCGCCCCGCCTCAGGTGCTGCTGCTGCTGCCCTGCTGCCGCCCTGCTGCCACCCTGCTGCCTGCCAGCCCGCTGCCCCACCCCCTGGCCTGCGCCTGGCCTGGCAGCTGCAGCCAGTCAGCTGGCACCTGCCGTCAGGGGCAGGCAGGCAGCTTGGGCGTGCAGGGTCAGGCCAGCCTGACGATTCCTTCACTAGTTGCAGCCAGGAACTCAGCAGCTGGCGGCAGCTGGCAGTTGAGCAGCGCAGCTCTTGACACACTTGAGGCGCAGCAGGCAGGCGGCAGCTGGCGCCCAAGCGGTACAACCCCACAGGCAGGGCAGGCGGGCAGTCAGGCAGCAGCTGGAAGCCCCCAGCACTGCCACAGGGGCAGGGCAGGGCGGGGTACAGCAGGGGCAGCGGAGGAGGAGGAGGCTGAGTCTGGCAGTCAGGCAATGGTCAGGGGAGTGGGGGAGGTGAAGCTGTTGAGAGGTGCTTGAGCAGCGGATGAGGGTGGGGAGGGGCCAGGCTGGCACACTCAGGGGAGCGTGAGGCTGCGGGGTGGTGGGCAGGATGGTGGGCAGCCTGGCAGTCATTCAGCTGGGGTAGCCAGATGCTACGGCAGCAGGGAGTGTGGGGCATAGGTCACTCTTGCCAACCACTGCCTGGCACACGCAGCACACACCCCGCCCCTCACCCAGGCCACAAGGTACCCCTCTCCCTCCACTGTCACCGCCCCGCCCCTCCATGCAACTGAGCAGCGCGCACAACAAGTGACCAGCCAGGCAGGCAGGCAGGCAGGACGTGGCATCCTAGTTCAATTTACATAACATAACATAACTTGCAGTTCCACACATGCCATCGGGGTCCGACCAGCAGTGGGCTGGTCAGTACAGCATTGCTAGGCATCCACTGCCACCTTGCTGCTAATCAGGCCTCTGTCACTGCCTGAGGCTCCTGACTGCAGCGCCTCCCCGACTGCTGACAGCGCAGCAGCAGCGGACTGCCACAGCCACCGACCCTGCCACTGCCACTGGCACTGGCGCAGCGGCAGGAGCGGCAGGAGCAGCTGCTGCTGTCGTGCGTCCGCTAGCGCTGGCTCATCAGCGGTAGTGGCGGCAGCAGCAGCAGCAGCGGTGGCAAGCAGTGGCAGACACAACAGCGGTCGCAGCAGCAGCGGTAGCAGCCCTGAACGCCCCGCATGGACAAGCAGTGGCACACAGCAGGGCGCAGGGCAAACCAGCAGGCAGGCAGGCAGGCAGGCAGGCAGATTGTTGCTGGGCAACAACTCAATGCACGCTGTCAGCCGACCTCTAACCAACTCCTATCCAACCCCTAACCAACCCCCAACCAACCCCCTAACTAATCCCTAACCTTGCCTGTGCCCTCCCCTTCCTCACCTTTGCTGCGTGCCCCTCACTACCCCTATAGCCTGCCTCCAGCCCCCATGTTGGGGTGACCTGCTGCCGCTCTCACACCCCACCTCACACTCCACCTCACACCCCACCTCACACCCCACCTCACACCCCACCTCACACCCCACCTCACACTCCACCTCACACCCCACCTCACACCCCACCTCACACTACCCGCCTCACCCTACCCGCCCAACACTGCCTGCCTGCCCCTGTTGCAGGCGACCACACTTGGGTGGTGCTGATTGGCAGTTGCCCCCTGGAGGCGCTGTCTGCTGCCCCCCCCCCCGGGTCCAGGCTGGGGGCGGCACCAGGGCAGTGGGTGCAGGCGCTGAGGTCCCGGCTGTCAGGCCAGGTGCAGCGGCTGCTGTGGGTGGAGTGCGGTGAGTGGCGGCAGGGGGGAGGGGCGCGGCTCAGCTTGCCTGGTTAGGATACCCTGGACACTGCCTGCCTGTCTACCTTGTCGCCCAACTGCCCAACCGCCTAATTGCCGGTCTAATTGCCTCCCTGCCTCCCTGCCTGCCTAACCCCAGCTCACCCTCCCCTGACCCCCACCTCACCCCCCCCCTGACCTTCACCTCACCCTCCCTCACCCCACCTGCCACGCAGACCCTGGCCTGGCCGCCACCCTAAGCCAGGCCTCCCCCCCCACACCCCTCCCCCCTGCCTTGCCTGGACCCCCCCTAGGGCCCGGGGGGGCGGAGGGCAGGGAGGTGCAGCTGTACCGCCAGTTCCTGCAGGACCTCAGGTGTGCAGGGCCAGGGGAGGAAGGGGGGGGCGGCAGGGGGCCAGGGGGGGCCAGCAGCAGCAGCAGGGGGGGCCAGCAGCAGGGGCCGGGGGGGGCAGCAGCAGGGGCTGGGGCAGCAAGAGCAGGGCAGCAGTGACCCACACCAGCAGCAGCAGCAGGGGAGCCAGCAGCAGGGGTGATGCGGTGCACAGCCTATGCCCCCCTGCCTGCCCTCCCCCCCTGCCTCCTTTCTTTCTGCAGGCAGGCTGTGGTGTGTCAGGGTGAGGGGGAGGCAGGCGAGGCCGGCAGTGCTGCGGCAGCAGGGGGGGTGGGGGGCGGTGGGGGCGCCAGCTGCCCCCTCCCCCCCCTGCAGGGCTTTGTGGCGCTCAGCAGTGTGGCCATGGCTAGCCTGGAGGCGGAGGAGCTGCTGCCCGCCTTCTTCACCCAGCCCCTGATGAACGAGCAGGTGTGCGCTTGCATGGGCTTGCATGGGCTTGCTGCATGGCTTCGCTCGCCAGTCAGTCCTTGGCGGTGCAGCACTGCCCCTGCCACAGTGTAGCCCTCTGGTCGGCCCCCCAGCTGGCTGCTGCCATGGAAGGGGTGGGGGCGGGGGGGTTGGGGCAACACAGGCAAGCAGTGGGGGGTAAGGTCAGGGGGGGGGGCAAGCTGACAGGGCCAGGCCGCGGGCAGGGGGCTGTCGGGCGACTATGGGGTGCTGAATCCCCCTACGCAGCCCAAGCCCTGTTGGGTCCGCTGCACCAGCTCTACCCTGCCTGCCTGCCTGCCTGCCTGCCTGCCTGCCTGCCTGACTGACCCACCTGCTGCCTGCCTGCCTGCCTGCCTGCCTGCCTGCCTGCCTGCCTGCCTGCCTGCCTGCCTGCCTGCCTGCCTGCCTGCCTGCCTGCCTGCCTGCCTGCCTGCCTGCCTGCCTGCCTGCCTGCCTGCCTGCCTGCCTGCCTGCCTGCCTGCCTGCCTGCCTGCCTGCCTGCCTGCCTGCCTGCCTGCCTGCCTGCCTGCCTGCCTGCCTGCCTGCCTGCCTGCCTGCCTGCCTGCCTGCCTGCCTGCCTGCCTGCCTGCCTGCCTGCCTGCCTGCCTGCCTGCCTGCCTGCCTGCCTGCCTGCCTGCCTGCCTGCCTGCCTGCCTGCCTGCCTGCCTGCCTGCCTGCCTGCCTGCCTGCCTGCCTGCCTGCGGTTGCAGCTGAACGAGCTGAGTCAGCCGCTGACGGACTTCTGGAGCGAGCGCATGAGCGGCAGCGCCACCTCCTACGTCACGCTGCTCAAGGACCTGAACGGACGGGGGGGGCAGCTGCAGGTGGGCGAGGGGGCGGGGCCAGGCGGAGCTTGGGTTAGGGGGGAAGCATGGCCCCGGGGGGGGGGGGGCGGGGGGTCAGAGGGGGGGGAAGGCCTCACCCCCTCTTCCCTGGTGCTGCCTCTACCCCCCCCCTCCCACACAAGAGCAAGGGGTAGGCAGGCGGGGTCGGGCAGGGGGGGCAGCTGCAGGTTGGTGGGCCCTGATTGCCTGTGTTGCCCCCAGCCCCCCGCCCCCTCCCCCCTGCTGCCCGCAGGCCAAGGTCCAGCAGTGGCAGCAGGACGCATCAGCCGAGGTCCAGCTGCTGGCAGCACCGCTCCCCCTAACCCTCGCCCCCCCCGGCCCCCCCGCCGGCCCCTCCCCCCCCCCCCCCCTGGGGCTGCCAGCACCTGCAGCCTCTGCCGCCACCACCACACAGCGGCAGGGGGGGGGGCAGGGGGGGGGGGGGGGGGGGGGGAGATGTCCAGCAGCTGCGTGCGGGGGGAGGGGGGGGCTAGCCGGCACAAGCCCAGCAGCAAGGCGGCAGGGATGGCGGCGGCGCTGGGGGTGCGGGGCGGGGGGGTGGTCAAGCCGTCAGCAGCGGGGGCGCAAGCACGCAAGGTAGGGGGAGGGGGGAGGGGGGGGGCCAGGCTGAGGTCAGAGCTTCCCCTGCACGCCCTGCCTGCCTCTGCCCCACAAGAGCAAGGGGGGTACCAGGCACTGCACTGCAACGCTGCATAGCTTACATCCAAACTGCCCCACACCCATATGGCTGTACAGGTTGTTGTTAGGTAAGTTGGGTAAGGTGGGTAGTTCGGGTTTAGGGTTCGGGTTAGGTAACCCTAGGTGACCCTGAGACTCACCCATGTTGTTCAACAGCCCGGCACCGGGCAAGTGTCAGCCTGCCTGCCTGCCTGGCTTTGCTCTGCTTTGCTGCTGCACCTGCACTCACGCTGCCTGACCTGCCGCCACTTACCTGCACCTCCTGCTGATACCCTCGAGCCAGCTGCACCGAAAACACCGGATGCCCCCCCCCCCCCCTCACACCGCTCACTTGCCCACCTGCTCTCCTGACCCCTGACCCCCTTGACCCCCAGCCAACTCCCTGCCCCCCCCCTCCCTACACCCCCTGCCCACCCGCCCCCTTGAACCCCCCCTGACCCCCCCTCAGCTGCTCCACACCCACCCTGCCCCTCCAGCCCACTCGCACACTACCTGCCTCCCTGGCCCCCCCCTGCCCCCCTGCCCTGCGCCTGACCCTGCGCAGCTCGGCCTGGCCAACGGTGGAGGCCCTGCCGGGGGGGCGGGGGGTGCGGGGGGGCGCAAGCAGCGCCTGCACCAGCTCACCACTGCCGGCCCTGCCGCTGACAAGGTCACCCTGGCTGCTGGGCAACGTCAGGTGGGAGGGGGGGCAGTAGGGGAGGGGGGAAGGGGGGGGGGGGGGCAGGGGGGTACACACTGCATCAACCCCCCCACCCCCCCACCCCTAACCACTTGCACCGCCCCCCCACTGTGCTTGCCCCACATCCCCCCCCCACTCCCACTCCCACTGCGCTTGCCTGCGCCCCTGTGTGCTTGTGGTCAGGCTCAGCTCAGCAATGCACTCTACAAAGTGGCAAGCTTGCCTGCCTACCTGCCTCCCCTACCCCCTCTGCCTGCCTACCCCCCCCCCCTCACCCCCCTGCCTGCCTACCTGCCACCCCAGGCACCCAGCCTGACTGGCCACCATGCAAGCCGTGGCCCTGCCCCCCCCGCCCCCCCCTGGGACCCCCCCACGCTGCTGCCCCCCCCTTCCACGCCCCCTCCCTCCCCTCAGCCGCCCCCCCTCCCCCCCATCAAGAAGGGGGGCAGCAGCAGGAGGGCGGCCAGGCAGCGGGCGGGGAGCAGCAGGCGGGGCAGGCGCAGGTGCAGCCGGCTGGGTCAGGGCCACTGGGGGGGGAGGGGGCGGTGGAGGTCGACCCGCTG
>JASKMD010000031.1:10630408-10801451 GCA_030144725.1 Haematococcus lacustris | reverse complement strand
CTCACCTCACCTCACCTCACCTCACCTCACCTCACCTCACCTCACCTCACCTCACCTCACCTCACCTCACCTCACCTCACCTCACCTCACCTCACCTCACCTCACCTCACCTCACCTCACCTCACCTCACCTCACCTCACCTCACCTCACCTCACCTCACCTCACCTCACCTCACCTCACCTCACCTCACCTCACCCTCACCTCACCTCACCTCACCTCACCTCACCTCACCTCACCTCACCCTCACCTCACCTCACCTCACCTCACCTCACCTCACCTCACCTCACCTCACCTCACCTCACCTCACCTCACCTCACCTCACCTCACCTCACCTCACCTCACCTCACCTCACCTCACCTCACCTCACCTCACCTCACCTCACCTCACCTCACCTCACCTCACCTCACCTCACCTCACCTCACCTCACCTCACCTCACCTCACCTCACCTCACCTCACCTCACCTCACCTCACCTCACCTCACCTCACCTCACCTCACCTCACCTCACCTCACCTCACCTCACCTCACCTCACCTCACCTCACCTCACCTCACCTCACCTCACCTCACCTCACCTCACCTCACCTCACCTCACCTCACCTCACCTCACCTCACCTCACCTCACCTCACCTCACCTCACCTCACCTCACCTCACCTCACCTCACCTCACCTCACCTCACCTCACCTCACCTCACCTCACCTCACCTCACCTCACCTCACCTCACCTCACCTCACCTCACCTCACCTCACCTCACCTCACCTCACCTCACCTCACCTCACCTCACCTCACCTCACCTCACCTCACCTCACCTCACCTCACCTCACCTCACCTCACCTCACCTCACCTCACCTCACCTCACCTCACCTCACCTCACCTCACCTCACCTCACCTCACCTCACCTCACCTCACCTCACCTCACCTCACCTCACCTCACCTCACCTCACCTCACCTCACCTCACCTCACCTCACCTCACCTCACCTCACCTCACCTCACCTCACCTCACCTCACCTCACCTCACCTCACCTCACCTCACCTCACCTCACCTCACCTCACCTCACCTCACCTCACCTCACCTCACCTCACCTCACCTCACCTCACCTCACCTCACCTCACCTCACCTCACCTCACCTCACCTCACCTCACCTCACCTCACCTCACCTCACCTCACCTCACCTCACCTCACCTCACCTCACCTCACCTCACCTCACCTCACCTCACCTCACCTCACCTCACCTCACCTCACCTCACCTCACCTCACCTCACCTCACCTCACCTCACCTCACCTCACCTCACCTCACCTCACCTCACCTCACCTCACCTCACCTCACCTCACCTCACCTCACCTCACCTCACCTCACCTCACCTCACCTCACCTCACCTCACCTCACCTCACCTCACCTCACCTCACCTCACCTCACCTCACCTCACCTCACCTCACCTCACCTCACCTCACCTCACCTCACCTCACCTCACCTCACCTCACCTCACCTCACCTCACCTCACCTCACCTCACCTCACCTCACCTCACCTCACCTCACCTCACCTCACCTCACCTCACCTCACCTCACCTCACCTCACCTCACCTCACCTCACCTCACCTCACCTCACCTCACCTCACCTCACCTCACCTCACCTCACCTCACCTCACCTCACCTCACCTCACCTCACCTCACCTCACCTCACCTCACCTCACCTCACCTCACCTCACCTCACCTCACCTCACCTCACCTCACCTCACCTCACCTCACCTCACCTCACCTCACCTCACCTCACCTCACCTCACCTCACCTCACCTCACCTCACCTCACCTCACCTCACCTCACCTCACCTCACCTCACCTCACCTCACCTCACCTCACCTCACCTCACCTCACCTCACCTCACCTCACCTCACCTCACCTCACCTCACCTCACCTCACCTCACCTCACCTCACCTCACCTCACCTCACCTCACCTCACCTCACCTCACCTCACCTCACCTCACCTCACCTCACCTCACCTCACCTCACCTCACCTCACCTCACCTCACCTCACCTCACCTCACCTCACCTCACCTCACCTCACCTCACCTCACCTCACCTCACCTCACCTCACCTCACCTCACCTCACCTCACCTCACCTCACCTCACCTCACCTCACCTCACCTCACCTCACCTCACCTCACCTCACCTCACCTCACCTCACCTCACCTCACCTCACCTCACCTCACCTCACCTCACCTCACCTCACCTCACCTCACCTCACCTCACCTCACCTCACCTCACCTCACCTCACCTCACCTCACCTCACCTCACCTCACCTCCCTTTGCACCTGTGCCCCGCCTTCCCCCCTATCTACAGGCCAGCGGTCATTCCTGGCGCCCTCGCTGCCAGTCCTGCGGCAGCAGCGGCAGCCCCTCCTCCCCCCGCTGCCCCTGCTGCGCCTGGCTGGACTCCAGCGGTGCCCTGGTGCTGCACCAGCACCTCCACGGCCAGGCGCAGCTGCCCTGGGCCCCCGCCCGCCCCCAGTGCCCGGCCTGCCACTCCGCCGCCGCCGCCCTGCAGCTGCCGGACGTCACCTACTGCCGCCTGGTGCGGCTGTGCGTGTTGCCTCAGCCGGATCATAAGCTGGTGGGGTGCAGCGGCTGCAGGTACAGCTTCTTAGGCTGCAGGACCAGGTGCAGGCGGCAGGCCACAGGGCTGAACCTGGATACGGCAGAGTTCAAGGACTTTGTGGCGGCCAGGGTGATGCAGCTGGCTCGGGCGGCGATGGACGGGGCCGTGGGGCAACTGTCGCAGAGGGCGGAGGGAGAGGAGGGAAGGGAGGGGGAGGAAAACACGGAGCAGCGGGCAGGGGGGCCAGGGCAGGGGGAATCAAGCGTTCTGCGGGAGGATGAGGAGGGGAGGGGAGAGGGGGACGGGGGTGAGGAGAGGGGCGACGGTGACGAAGAGGTAACCAGCGGGTGGGAGTCGGAGCACCCTATGGGGCAGCCGTCATCCAGCCAAGCGACGTCCGCGCTTGAGGAAGGGCATAGTCGGAAGCGGCGGCGCGTACAACAGCCGGCTCCGGTGAGCAGCCAGGAACCGGTCGTAGTGCGTCAGCGGGCCCCTGCGCGCAGTAGCAAGCAAGAGACGCGGCGCAAATCCACAGCCCGGCGTGCTCAGCGATCTACGAGGCGTAACCACGCGGCTTGCACGTCCCCGGTTGCCCGGTTGAGTCCCGTGGATGAGCTAGTCCCACTATCAGAGCAGCCGCTCAGCAAGCGCTTGGCGCGACGACACCAGCCGGCGCGACACGAGAAGTCGGGCGCAGGCGTGAAGCAGTCTCTGTCAAGACTCTTCGACACCACGCACTCCAACGCCGTCGAGGAGGACGGCGCTCTGCGCAACGACTCGCTGAGTTGCGCCACAGGCCAGTCGCTTCAGCCCACGCAGAATTTGCACGAAGAGGGTGCGCCGGACGCGGTGGCTGCAGTGCAGCCGCTGGAGGCATTGTTCGAGCTGCACAAGTCATCCGGCTCGTCAGCGGCCTTACAGCTGGCGGCGGGCGAAAAGCCGGGCGTGAACCGGTGCTTAGATGTTGCGGCTGAGCAGGCTGAGCCTAGGTATTCCAAACGCAGGCGGTAGTCGCTGGTGTTCAGCGTGGTGTCGAGCATGGCTCACATCGTCTCTACTGTGCTCACCCAGCGCATGTGCTAGGGATGCTCATCTGTTGGTTTTCTCTCGACAATCTCGGGTCAATAGGACGGTATGTTGATTTCCCTCACGCTACGAACTCGGGTTAGGTTTCCCTCACGTTACAAACACGCTACGAACCCCTCAACGCATCTTGTGCATGTGTGGTCGATGAAAGCCTGCTGATCGCTAAGCCTCCACGCTCAAACCACTGGCACCCCACTCGACCCAAACCTAGTCATGCTCGTTCGAAGTACTATTGATCGAGGCCAATGCTATCTCTATGCTTGAACCGTCCAACAAACGAGCACCGCTCTCAATGCAATGTTTCAGGCAGCCTAGGGTCACCCCTGAACACAGTCCGGCACCTTTCCCACCTCTCACGGCCCTTGATCTTCACAACCTTGGTGAATATAATCTTGCCTAGATCCTACGTCTGAAAGTTTCGGAGCTCTAAAACCCTGCTGCTCAAAGGTTTTTCAGAGGCTGTTTATAGGTGTTTTATCATGACAAGGCTCTGATAAGGGGCGAATCAGAGGTACGAAACATTCCGACGTAGGCAGTCCTAGGCAGGTGTCCTAGGCAGGTGTGAGCTCCTCCCACCTCAGCTCCTTGGCAGCCAGCTTAAAGATAGGCGCTGCATCAGGCCCGGCAGCTATTGCCTACATCTACATTTGCCTCAATCATCCTCATGCGCAGGTCGCTGCTGGCCAGCCTGGCTGTGTTCTAGGACTCGCAGCCTGGATCCTAAACTAACCAAACCTGCATGGATCACCCACATGAGGCAGTTTGACTCCAACACTGCTCCAAGACTTGCAAGCAGCCCTAAGCCAGTAGCCCTGAGACTTGCAAGCAGCCCTAAGACTTGCAAGCAGCCCTAAGACTTGCAAGCAGCCCTGAGACTTGCAAGCAGCCCTAAGACTTGCAAGCAGCCCTAAGCCAGTAGCCAAGTAGAGCTGGAGGTGGCCCAGAGCCCGGGCTACGCTCCCACCAGGGACAGGTGGGGGTGAGATGGAAGGGTTGCCGGGCTACCGGGCCGAGGGTGGGGGTGTGGGCTGGGGTGAGGTATAGGTGTGTGGGTGTGGGTGATGTAGGTGTGGGATATAGGTGTGTGGGTGGGTGTGGGGGGAAGGGCACTGGCAACCCCAGTTCTCGCAATGACTGGTCGTGGTCCAGGCAAGAGCCCGTGGGCTGGGGTGAGGGAGATGGGTGTGTGTGAGTGCGCACCTAGAGGCCATGTCAACAGCCTCCTCCCCCGCCAAGTACAGCTGGAGGCGCACCATCTGGCTTACTTGACACTGAGCTGCTCAGAGGCCAGGCCTGGCAGCATGTGGGTGGCAGCAAAGACGTAAGGGCTGCACTGCAACTGACAGTGCATGCACCGCTACTCAAAGGACAGCTACCCACAGGCAGGGCCTCATGCTCATGACCCAAGGTGGGAGCAGCTGACCGTGAGCTGTCAGCATGCATGAACTGGGTGGCTATTGCAGCTCATGCACCTTCAAAGCGTTGGTAGGGCCACAAACGTCTTGGCCTCCAAGGCAAAGAGGTGATCAACATGCATGAAGTGGGTGGCAGCTGTTCCAGGCACCTTAGGCACCAGGGCCCTCTGTTGGGCCCAAAAGCTCACCGCAAATGTCATTCACCATACGAGACGCTGGGGCTTAGGGGTCTACCTTGCTTGCCGCCCTAATCAGGGCTCTTAGGAGGAGTGCGGTGAGGCCCATCCAGCAGCACATCGCTTTAAGAAGGCAAGCAAGAGCTGTGGCCCACCCTCAACCCAAGCCCAGGGATGTGGCCATCGGCCTGCGTAAAGCCACAGAATGCAGCCATAAGCTCGCGGTGCTTGGCACCAGGGTTTGCCTCTAGTGCATGGAAGGCGGTGACAGTAAGTTGGTCATGGGCTGCAGAGCGCTATGGCCCGAGGGAAGTCCATGATGCTCAGGCGACAAGGCATGGTGAGCCGCTGACCGTACAGTCCACACATGTCATGCAATGTGTGGCTCGTGGCTGGCTGGCTGGCTGGCTGGCTGGCTGCTGGTTGCAGCCAGGCGTTTCGGTGCGCCTGTGTGCCGGAGCATTGCCCGTGTTGGGTGCTCCTAGGGCTGCTGCCAGTGTGCATCAAGGCGTGTGTTGATGGCCAATAGAACACCCTGGTCAAGTTCAGCCTGGTCGCGTCACGTCGCGTCACGCTCCGTCACGTGATGGAGCGTGACTGCATCAGCTGGGGTGCCGTGCTAGAAGCCAGCTACAAGCCAGACAGAAGCCAGCAGATGAGTGCTCAATACTCCCTATGCCACAACATGTGACAACGTTTCAAACACAATCTGTGTGGTACAGCTCATTGCTGCTAATGCCCTGCACACCCTCACCACACACGCAGCACCTACCTACCGCAACAACTTCCAAGGCAAAGGCAGAATCAGGTCCCTCCAGTAGAGGTGGTGTTTTGCCTGACATGCATGATGTTCCCATGCACATGTCATGGGTGTGCAATCTAGCAGTCGTTTCTAAGCAGCCCAGGCCTGGGTACTCCCTGCCCTTGGTTGGGAGCTCAGGCAGGTCAGCTCATGAGCACATCTCCAGCGGGCGCCACCTGCTCTCCTCCGTGCGCTGCATGTTCGATGCTGCACTGCAGTCCCAGTCTACCCACCTGCCTGGCTGCGGTGCTGGTGTGGGTTTGGCAGCCTTGCCACTGCGTCTGCCTTTGCCCTTGCTGGGCTGGGTTGGCTCAACTGCACCTGGCCGGCAGGGGAGTGCTGGGCCCTGGCTCTGAATCTTTTGGCTGTGTGGCTACATGGGGGCTGTGGGGGCGTGGGGCCACTACCAGGCACTAGGCCTGGCACTGGCTGGTGACATTGCTGGCTCCATCTACATCTACATAAAAAAATAAGGGGGCAAGATGAAAAATGTCGAGCGCGACTCACTGTGTGGTAAGATCGAAAGTCGTTCTGAAATTTGGAGGCCTTAAAAATAGAGATGAGTAGTGGGTCTGGTTATGTAGACGCCAGCGCGTCCACTCACGCTGTATCGTTTTTGTTTGGCCGGCTCGTCAACCGACAGCCAAATCAAACCACTGGCTGGTGACACTGCTGGCTCTATGCTAGACAAGGCAGCCGGTGATCCTGTCCTGCTGGCGGCTTCTAGCCTGTAGGCCTTTTCTCACTGTTGGGCTGATGGCCATTAAGTGCTGAGCTGAACTGGCTGGTGCAGGACCCGCGGGACTAGCACCACCCTGGCCCGCAGCTGGACCCGCACGCACACCCTGAGCCCGCACACCACCTTGCAGCAGTCTAACCCTAACCCTAACCCTAACCCTGAGCTCGCACACCGCCTTGCAGCAGGCTCGAAGCACCGCGTCTGCACCCCAGCCTCCCGGGTGCCAATGCCAACTGCACCAAACACCACCACCACCTGCAGCACATAACGGTGGCACTCCCATACCGCCTCCTCTCCTCCAGCTGCAGTCATGCACACAAGGCACACAGGGTGGCTGACATGGTGGCACCAAGTTAGGCATGGCACAGTCAACTACCATCGAACTTCATGCTATCCCACCACCCGCTTGTACACCGCAGGCTGTGCCGGCTGTGCTGGTTGCTGCCAGGTGCATCAGGTGGGGCTGGATTGGTGCTAGCCACCGCTTGGTATCGCGGCGGGCGTTGTTCAGGCCGCTGACCTGCCCCCTCTGGCCCTTGGTCAGCTTCCACCGGGCCACCTGGTCTGCTGCCAGCTGGCCTAATATCTCGTCCCACACCCCAGAGACCTCACTGCCTGTCTGGGTGACGCCGGGGTCGATGGCCACCCCAGTTTGTGTGGCTAGGATTTGCTCAGCTACGACCTACCGATGTGGGGGAATCCACCACAAGGGCCTCTGCTGCTACACCTGCTGCTGCCTCTGGGGAACTGTTGCTGGTGGACGGGCCTGCGGCTGAGGTGGGGGAGGAGGGCTGGGGAGGGGGCGTGTGTAGTGCGCATACACGCTGACATCGTCCGTCTCCACCGACCTGTCAAACTCAAAATCCAGGTTGGCCAGCTTGCCTGTGTTGAACCACCCGTGCCAGTGGGTCTCGCAGGGCATAGCGCGATGGCAGCAGCCAGCAGGCAACCAGCTCGCCCTAGTGCGGACTGCCAGCGCTCTAGTCGCTGCCATCAGAAGTCGCTGCAGTGGTAGTGAAGGCTGCATGCGGCTCCCTGGTCAGGCCCAGCTGAGTGCACACCCCATGGCGCGTTGTGCTGGCTAGCATGATGAAGTGGCTGCCTACCCTGGCCATGGGGGTGAGTGTGAAGGGTGGTGGGCTGGTGAGGGTCCAAGGGCCATCCGTGTGCCTGCCACGCTTTGAATGCCCTGGCGCAGGTGACGTTGGAGGCTGCTGCCTCTGCTCCAGCCACTGGCACACATGCACCGCATGGCGCATGCTGCAGAGTGTCCTGAAAGGAAGCCTGCTGACGTTGTGCCCAAGAGGTGGTGGTGGTGCTGCTTGGCGGCCACACACGAACAGCCTGGGAAGGGCATTACCCATTAGCGGCATGCACATGAATAACGGCACACACATGACCAAAGCAGATGCCCCTGGCTGATGTGATGGTCAAGCACCACAGTGCCCAAGTGGTTATTGTGAGTAGCAAGTAGGAAGCGACCGACCAATCTACAATTCTAGTCCTAGATTTCTAGCTCCTAGCCTAGACTTCTAGGTGCTTCTTCTCGCCTAGAATCCTTTTCTATTGGCCTAGGATTCTTTTCTTCTAGCCTAGAATTCTAGGTTTTTCTAGGAATCCGAGCCACCGAGAGTTACAATCTCTCCTGCACTGATCGCGATGTAGAAGGGGTGGGCGCGCAGAGGGCTGGGTTAGGGTTAGGCTGGGACCGGCAAATCCATCAGCCCGCCATTTTCATCAAGGTTGGCTCACTTCGTGGGGTTCAGGAGTTGGCTCACTTGAAACAACCATGTGGACATGTGTGTGACAAGCACGAAAATCCTTAGTACTATTGTTACTTACTTACTTAGTGCTATTGTTTATGGCGAGGAAGAAGAGACGAACCGGTGTGGGTGGGCCTAGAGCAGTGCCGGAGGACCCCGACTTCGACATAGTTGACCGCGACGAGGCAGGCCAACCCGACTTGACCGAGGCACAGCGCAAAAGGAAGGCTTCAGGAGAGGCCCGCGCTGCCCGCAGCAGGGACAATACGTTCCACGCAAGAAAGGCCAAGTTAGCCCACCTCACCGACCACCTCCCGCAAGCGCTTTGGGACGCCTTCCTTGACAAGGCTGTGCGCCCACGTGTGAAGGACATCAGCGAGCGGGGGGTGATTGGCAGCCTGCTGTTGGGCTTCCTCGTGCGCGGCTTGTTTACCCTGCACGTAGCCAACCAGCTTGACGCGCAAGGCCAGCCACTGTCATACACGGACACAGACATCCCAGTCTCCGCAGCAGACATCCCTGACCTGAGCTGCAGGAATCTGTTCCTGCAGCTGTGCCGCGGCCTGCCCGGAGACGGCGAGGGCACTCAGCCGAGTGCAGCAGTCGCTGCCGTGCTGGCCGCGCACCCCGACCTGTGTGCCCGCCTCGAAGCTATCCCCCGCCACCTGTCCGACACCAACATGGTGGACCACGTCGGCAAGCAGCTGGAGACAGCTTTCAGCAACATGCTCACGCTTCTCTTCGCTGGCAGGCTGAAGAAGTCAGTGTCCCTGGCCGGGGCCAAGGTCCTGCTGGGCACCAACGAGCACCAGCGCCGATTCGGGGTGAGGGGGCTGGTTGGTGGGCACCTGCCAGCCTGGTCCAAGCGGCAGTGCACCTACGTGCGCCGTATGGTGTGCGGCTTAGAGGTCACCTGGCTGGTGGGGGAGGGTGGGATGGTAGTGACTGCAGCCATGCAGGCTGAGGTGGCTTTGCAGCGGGGCCTGCTGGGGCTGGGGGAGGGTGAGAAGGTGGATGATGACTGGGTGGAGGATCCAGCAAACCGTGGCCGGCTGCTGCGCCATGCGGTGCACACCACCAGAGAGGTGGAGGCAGCCATGGCAGCCTGGCAGCTGGATATGGTGCCTTGGGAGCAGGCTGAGCCCACCAACCTGGTGACCAGGCCCCCACGCCCCCCCACTCCCTATGCCCTCACCCCCACCAGCAAGTGCCAGGCTCGGCACATCTTCATCGACACCCGGGGCCTCTACGGCTTGATTAGTGACGCCGGCATGCTGGGGGTGCTGACGGAGCAGGGGGTGACCTCCTTGAACAGGTTCAGGAACGGTGCCCTACCTGACCCAGCGAGGCCGGGCCACTACATTGAAGGGCCTCCAAACAGCAAGGTCAGTGCTGCTTACAGTCAGGTACCAGCCTATGGTGCTCAGTCACTTGCCATGTGTGTTGTCAACTGCCTTGTGCCTGCCATGTGTGCTGTCAGCTACAGCCGCTGAGGTGCCTTGGTTGTGTTTATGGTGGCTGCAGGTGGCCAGCCGGTGGGATGCATTGCTGCCTGACCCTCGCCGCCAAAAGCTCGCCGCCTGAGTCCTTCAGGTGAGGGGGTTGAGGATAGGGTCAAGGTGAGGGGTTGGCAGGGTTGGGAGGTGGTGGAGTCAAGGTGACTAGGTAGGGTCAAGATGAAACATCTTACAAATGTGCATTGCCCCATGTGTCCATGCAGGTGGCTGCGGCCAGTGAAAAGCATGGCAAAGCGTTCCCAAGTCCGGGGCCTGATGTGCTTAACAAGCATCAACAACATCACCAGGTAAGCATTGACCCAACCTCAGGCGTTCCCAACATGGGGTTGGCAATCTTCATGCAACTGCAGCCCACCTACTCAATCTTTTGATGTAACGTTTGTTGCGTCTGCTGCGATGTGATATTGCGCGTTTAATGTAAGACTGGAATTGCCACCGGAGTCTTTCGATGCGGGCAGCCACATGTGACCCCGAATGTGTCCCAATCGCAGACCGTGGTTAGGTACACCGGTAAGCTACGTCCTTGGCTATCCGTTAGCGATGCACGACATGTCGGTGGCGCACACCACCGAAGTCTAGCAAACATGGCTGCGCAAGCTTCCTGATGGTGCAGGCCGCTTGGCGAGGATGTGAAGAAACCCGAATTCGAGTGTGGCAGCGCTGTATCGCTATAATGGTGGGCGGCACAGTAGGGACTAGTCACCCCCTCCAACTATGATCCGCTTTATGTTTTCAACCATTGAACAAACAGCCTGGCCTCACTCGAATTTGTTATAGCATACTCAACAACGCGTCCGTGGCACTATGCAACTCAATCATTGGGTCTGTGAGTGTCAAGATTGACCCCTTACAAGGTACACATGCTGATGGCTACAGGTGCACGAGGAGACGACCGAGCTTGGCTTACAACTTCGCCACGTGGCCCCCACCAACACAGCTTTACCCACCATCTCCCAACCTCGTCTACCCAGCCCAGCCCCCAGTAGCCCCTCCTCCCAGCAGCCCAGCCTGCCATCAGCCTCCTCCCTCCTACCTCTCCTTCTCCTCGCCTCCTCCCCCCTACCTCTCCTTCACCCATCTCCCCCCTACCTCTCCTTCACCCATCTCTGTATCCTTCACCCCCCATCACCCTGACCACCCTAACCATGAAGAAGAGATTAAGCAAGGCAAAGAGCGCCCAGCTCAATGCACTAAACAAGTCGCCAAGGGCTGGCAATCTGCATTGCCCTAACAACATCAAGGCTGCAGCTTGTACGGCACAAGCGACAAACCGTGATCTGCAGGCTGAGGTGCAGCGGTTGAGGGATGTGGAGCAGTCCCTTATGGGCACAGTGGATGGGTTGCAGGGCGACCTAGGCGACCTGCAGGCAGCACACCAAAGCCTGCAGGGTGAGCACACGGCTTTGCAGCAGGTGGCATGCAGTTTCACAAGCAGGAGGTACACACGAGCTGGAGGGTACCCAAGCTACTGAGCCACGTGTGCACCCACATCCGTGGGAAGCTTGCCGCAGCTGCGCCCCCTCAGCAGCAGCTGACACCTGCAGGCACCACCCCTGAGCTGGCTGAGCCTGCTGGTGCACCCCCTCAGCAGCAGCAACAGCTGGCAGCGGCAAGCACGTCCCGTAAGCGTGGGGCACCTGCAGCTAACAAGTCGAGGGCAGCAAAGCAAGGTGAGACAACACCACGTACTGCACCTAGCACCTTGTTTAAGCGTAGTAGAGCAGCCGGTAATGCACTAGCGCCAGCAGCAGCTCCAAAAGCTCATAGTGGTATCCAGTCGTCACGACTGCCGTCGTCGCGTCCACATGCCAAAAGCAAAACATGTTCCGACTGCTGCTGCGTGTTGCAGGTGCCACTCACAACAGCGTGGCGAAGCGTGCTAGTGCGGCGCGCCTCGCATGTGGCGAAATCGCATGAATTCAAATGCTTTATCTTTGGACATGCACTGTGCACCGCTGAGAGCGAGATAGTTTTTGCTGCGTCTGCCATTTCGTAGATATGACTCTCCTCTGTTCAAAGCACTGTTTACATATATTTTTGACTGAGTGGCTGCGGAGATACGGGCTTCGTATCACAGGGGGGTGGTTTTCAGGTAGTTGGGAACGCCTGACCCAACCCTACACATGTGCATGACATGAGCATATCCCACATGACATGACACATGAATTGACGTCATGCATCTCCCACACCCATGTGCACCCACACCCACATTCGCCGCTGTGCAGTCGGCCCAGGGCCACGTCCCACTGAGCTGTGCTACTGGACTAACCGCCCAGCCATGCCAAAGCCAGGCCAGCCAGGCCAGGATTGGGTGGAGATACCCGACAAGCCCTGGTTGCGCAAGTGGCAGCGCCAGTTGCAGCAATAGCCAGCTACAGCTCAAGACAAACCCAACATAAAAAAACAATATACCCCTCACAAAGGGGTTGTGTGTGGCGCAGGCACAGGCACTGGCACAGGCACACACACCAGAAGGCTGAGCTGAAGTGCGCATTAGGCACACTGTCAGTAGCCTTTGCAATGATGAGCTCGCAGCCCGGTTCGATTCCAACTCATGCTTTATTTTGGTGTAGCATGAGGGCTGTGGGGTTCAGGAGTTGGCTCACTTCGTGCATGTAATAATAAGGTCAAACAAGCAATGATAAATAGGGCCATGTATCGGTCGGGCCTAACGGTACCGCGTCCGCAGCGAAGTCTTGCTCAGCTGGCCGTACACCAGGAACCAGCAGAGCGGGCTTCGTCGCCAATCTAGCAGACCCCGCTCCGCCCTGGCCCGCCTTGTCGCCTCCTTGCCGCACCACTTCCTTTCCACCTTCTCCTAGACCCACCACACAGCACCAGCGACCAGGGACAGCGGCTGCAGTGAGGGACAGCGGCTCGTGCCACCTTACAGACCCACAGCAAGGAGCGTGATGTGGTGCTACGGTAGACGAAATGCTGCACTGGGCCGCAAACCGGCCAAAACTGACCGGTCAACATGCGAGGGACAAGAGGAACAGAGCCCGTATGACTGCTGCGGGATGCCTAGTCCAATTCGTTGGTGATGCCATGTGTTACGCCAGAACTGTTGGCGCGATTGCGGCAGCATGTGGTGGTTTGGGCTAAAAGAACACCTTTGTACCGCCCGACCAACCCGGCGGCCATGTGACCCTGTCTAATGGCCATGTGACCCTGGTCATGTGATCCTGACCCACCGTGACTCACAGCCTGTAGCCCTGCTGTGCTCCCCAACATATGGTAGGCGCATCTCATCTACTATTTTTACTGCCCTGTGACCAGCGCAATGTTGCCAGACCATATGGTGCCCGCAATCAAATCTTTGACCTGCCTTTGAATTCAATTTTGGCTTCGCTTTTCAGTGACTGCCTTCTATTCGCTCGACTTGTTTCTATAATCACCGACTGCAGCCAATACAAGCTTTCGGCCGTAGAGCAGCTGCAGCTCCAGCAAGCGGCTTTGCTTTTCCACGCCGGGCCGCGACCGTCTAGTGGACGCCCATACCGGCACTGAAACGTTCGGCTCTATCTTAGAGGCACCAACTAAGCACCGAAGCACCAGCTGCACCAGTCGCCACCCGGGCACAAGCGACAAGCTACACCCCGCCATGTCCTCTGAAGCACGCAGGCTATCGTTAGCTGATCTGCGCAAGGTGCGACCACCGAACTAGCGCTGCCGTGGCTCAGGGGTGCGAACGGGTCAAAGGCCGGGCAGTGCGCCTGCACGGGGCATGCCTAACAAGGCTAGAGAAGCCTGCATCTCGCCACCTGCTGTCTGCTCGCAGCTCGCACACCATCTTCGTCAACTCACCCCGGCGCTATTTCCGTGTATGCAAGCGCAGGTGTTCCACCACCCGCGACTCCAGGCAGCGGCTGAGCTGGGCGTGTCGGTGGCATCGTTGAAGACAATGTGCATCAAGCTGAACATGACGAGGTGGCCGCACAGGAAGATTGCCAGCCTGCACCAGCTCAAGTCCTTCCTCCTGTTCCAGCCACTCAAGGAGCAACACCTGCAGCAGGTGAGCTGTGGGCCACTTCCTCTACCGCCTGCCTGGCTAGGACTTCTACCAGCTGTGTGGCTGCAGCACAAGGCCTGATCAACCAGCTGCACATTGCTGCCAACTAATGCAGCTGGTTCTGATTCTGACCATGCCTGGCAACAGCCTGTACTCGGCCCTGGTCCTGCCTTGTGAGTTACACACACACCTGCTGCCTTCCTTACACTGTGTGACATGTATGCGGCGCAGGAGCACCTGGCTGCCATCGAGGAGGAGCTGGCCGCTGTCCAACGCGACCCTAACCACACCGTTCGCTCCAGCCTGACGTATTTAAGGCGCTGCGTGTGGAAACGCGCCCAGCGCATGTTTTTAGGCACTGGCTTGACGTACGCCCAGATGCCCTTTGGTGCCGAGCACGCCGCGCACTGCAGCGGCAGCGAGGATGACACCGAAGACGAGGAACCCAGAGCGCGTCCTAGCAAGGCCAAGGCACGCATCAAACCAAGCAAACCGAGCCCGCGCCGCAAACCGAGCTCGCGACCCAAGAAGCGAGCGTCGCAAAGCTCGGATGACGACGACGTGCCCTGCCGGCCTACCAGGCGCGCTGCCACCGGGCTCAGGCAGCCCACCCAGCACCAGTGCGCCAGCCCAGTGAAGTTTGAAGCCATTGCACCGGCCACCGCTCTGCCCCCGCATCGCAAGCGCTTGAGCTGCGCAAGTCCTGACAGCCAGTGCTGGCCCGGGCTGCTGCACCTGCCCCCCCTGGCCCCCCCCGCACCTCACCTTTCCGCTGGGAACGTCACTAGTGCCCTCGCTACGCTGCCCAGCTGGCTGCCTGCTGCTCCCCTTGCACCCACCTGCCCTGCCCAAGCCTGCAAGTGGCTGCCTGCCCCTGAGCTGCAGCTACAGGGCTTTGGCTCCACCGCTGCCTGCCTGCCTGACGGCCCCCCTGCCACTGGCTGCCGCCCCAGCAGCTTGAGCAGCAGCAGCAGCAGGGACAGCAGTGCCATGCTGTTGAAGCTGGCGGGCCAGGCCAGCATGGAGGAGGACAAGGCTGCCCCAGAGCATTGGGCCAGTGTCCTGGCGGGTGCACACTTCCATGACCCACTCCCTACCCTGAATGGGGGGCCGGCTGAAGGGTGCTGCAGCTCCTCCCAGCTTGACCTAGGCAGCTGGCACCCCAGCCCTCCCACAGCCACCTGCCCTCTCCCCTGGCAGCCCCCGCCCAGCAACCAGGCCTGGTGTGACCTGAACACCCAGGGCCTGTTCCTGGCAGGCAAGGGGAGCAGCCTCTACGCCAGCGACATGCAGCCTGGACCGCTGCCGCTGCTGGATGTGCCCGCTGCCACTCCCCGGCCGCTGCCCACACCCTCCTGGGCCATCCCAGCCGCTCCCTCCCTGCAGCCCCTAAAGACCAGCCAGTCGGCGCCCATCACTGCCACCAGCCTCTCCCTTGTCCCCAATCTAGCGGCCCTGCAGTTGCGCCTCCCCCAAACCCATGCTCCCTCCATGGACGTCTCCCCTGCTTCAGCTGCCGCAAGCATCAGCCTGATCTCCCCTCACGGCAGCTGCTCAGGCCCCTGCCCCCCCTCCCCCTGCCTGGCCCCACTGCCACCCTCCCCCTTCCAGCGGGCCGCCCCTGCCACTGCTGAGTTCGACCTGCTGGAGGACCCCTGCCTGGCCCTGTTGACTGGCTGGGAGGACGGCCCTGACTGCGGCCAGGACTCCCCCTCCTGCTGCACCGCACCCCTGCCCCTGAGCACGCACTGCCAGCCGCTGGACCCCCTGCAGCTGCGCAGCCATAGCCTGCCCGCTTGTCTGGGCTTGCCCTGGCCCAGCCAGCCCCCCTCCCACATGGCAGCAGGGCGGCAGGGCGCCAGGGACCTCCCCCACGGGCCCTTCACCAGCGGTCTGGCGGCGCTGCTGGACAGTCCTGGGCAGGGCCTGGCCTTGCTGGGCAGCATGCTGGCCAATGACAGCCCCCGGGCGCTGCGTGTTGATGACCTGCTGCAGTTGTGAGCTCAGGGCAGGGTAGGGCAGGTGGGGTGGGGCTGCAGGAGGGCAGCGTGGGGGCATGCAGGGTGTGGGTGGTGGCAGCACAGTTATGTTAGGCTGCAGGATGGGTGGCAGCAGCAGCTGCAGGTGGAGGGGTCTGGAGGAATGAGAAACATGGAATGCCATATCTATGGAATGCGTTGAAGGGTACAGGATGCTTGCACGAGCATGTGACCTCATAGGGCACTGCATGTGCATAGAGCATCGCCCACCAGCCTCCAGCTGAGTGGCTGCGCACCAAGCAAGGTGCCTCGGCAGCTGTCACCGGGCGCTGTGTCACAGCAACAACCTCACTCTTGCATCTGGGCCATCACACCAGCCAGCCAAACAACCACAGATCAGCATCAACCTGGCATTCTGTACACAGCTGCTGCAAGGCATTGCACCAGATAAGCTGCACTGGGCCATTCGCTCTAGGACCGGGTAGCAGGCCAGGAGCTTGGAACGCATGCCGCCGGACATAGTGGTGCATATGCGCTGCCAGCGATCACAATGAAATGTTGCCGCCATTAGGGCATGGGACTGGCTTGTGTTTTTGCATACTTATAGGACCAGTCCACTCCATAGAATGCCATGGTTGCATTTTGTTTGTTTATTCGATTTCTGCCCACCCTGTGGCAGGCCTTAAATGCCAGGAGCCCTGCTGGCCGGTGATGATCCACTGTATATCTTCTGCAGTTGCATGTCATGCAGTTTCCTTCCATGTAGGCCGTTGCCTTTTAATGGGCAGGCTGCCATGACATACATTGTAGTGCACTTGTTCAGACCTTCCACGATAGAGCACCTGTGATGTGCGTTTGCGTGCGTGCCTGTTTCATTTCCATTAGTTAGTCAGCAAGGTAAACAAAGGGGGGTGGTTGGGTTGCATCGCTGGTGTTGTTTAGCGAGACCACGTGGCACGCTCGTTTTGTAAGGCTTGAGCGGGCACCCTCACTGATGTTGTCTAATGCTGGGGTCAGGTGCACAAAGGCCTAGGCACCAAGGGCGAATAGCCAGCCTTGAGCCTATGTGCAACTTTGTTTGTGCACCTTGACTTGCACCTTGAATTGCAATATAAAGAGTCTTGAACCCCTTGAGGTGGAGGGCGGCCAATAGGGAGCGACCGGCCAACATATAATTATATTTATTGTTTTATACCGTACTATCTATTTCGATGTACGCGAGGCCCCGCATATTAACTTTAAATACTCTTGCCCGACCAAAAAAACACTGTTTACTTTTCACCGATGCAAAAACTGCACCAAAATACAGTTTCAAGGATGTGGGTGTGCTTGTAAATATTTGGACAGCCATCCCTTGCATACCATGTCAATCCTCCGTGGTTCACCTAGTTCTTGCTCAGGTCATCAAGTCAAGCCACCCGGTCACCAAGTCAAAGCCATTGTGCAAGGGCACCGTCACGATGCAACAAGTCACCAAGTCTTGACTGTGCACTAGATAGGGCACTGAACCTCCCCCATAAAGTCATGGTGCTCTTGTGGCTGCTCGCAGTGCTGAAATAACTCTTCATCCTCCTCTGAACACTCAAAGTTGCCCAAGCAATCACCCCATGCTGCAGCCTTGGCCAAGGCAAGCACCCCATTAGCTGACTTGGTGCGGTTAGCCTCCCGAGCTGCTGCCCCAGCTTGGCCAGCCACCCCGGCTGACCAGCCACCCCAACCTGACCAACCACCCCAAAATCTGACTTGGTGCAGCCAGCCACCCCGGCTGAAAACCTGCCAACTACCCACCCCTCGCTGCTGGCACTGCTATCGTCGTTGTTGGGGTCATGGCAGGTCATTGCTCGCCGCTTGTGTCATTGCAAGGTCATAGCGATTCGCTGGTAGCTGTCATCAAAAGCACGCATAGTGTTAGCATTCTTGCAGCCGCCAAGGACGAGGTCACTCATGCCGTTGATGTGCTGGTGGGCTGCAACACCCCATACCAGGCTGATAGGGTTTAGCCATTTGCCGCTGATCAAGAGCCTTTGATGGAGCATCACGATTGAGAGCCCTTTGATAGTGCATTTCATCGTGTTGGTCAGCCAAGCGTAGCAGTTGCTGGGCTGTGTCGTCAACACCGATGCCACGGACCACAAAGCGGTCCATCTACGCAGGTCAAGTAATTGTTTGACCACTTCGCGATTTCAATCATGTCTCCCGGTAACATTTATCCTAGAGTGGGCCAAACCCAAAAAAAAGGTTTGAATATTTTCCCTCTGGCTTGGATAAATTGGCAACACCCATGAATTGACTCGGCCATCGAGCTCCGCTTGCCATCGTCGCATCGGCGTTGGCACTGGCGTTAGCGACACCCCAAGCGACACTCCAAATTGGCGACATCCCAACCAGCTTTCCCAAATTGCATTTGGGGGCAGCAACCACTATAACAATTGCGCCGGCCTGTTAAGCAATTATGCCTGTTGTGCCACAGCCAAGCGCAAGGGGGCACCAATGGAGCAGAAGGACATTGCCAAGATGATGGTTTTGTTTGTGGCAAGCGCGGGTGTCACCTTTGCATGCCTTGACAACCCGTACCTTAGAGCGGTCTTTGCTTCATTTGATGCGGTCTGCCCACACCCTCCCAGCCATGCCTACCCCCTTCCAGCCATGCCCACCCCCTCCCAGCCCAGCATTTGCAGTCTTGCCCTCTTGCCCGTGCAGAATGGAGTTGGCGTCATGTCGTGCACTGATGGTTGGCGCCACAAGCATGCTGCTATGGGACAGCCGTTGGTGAACTTGGTGTTGCTGAAACCAAGTGGTGGTGCCATCTTTCAGAATGTATACACTCTCGACTTGGGGGAAAGCAAGACGAAGCAGTTCAATGTGAATCTGCATAAGAGGATGGCAGATGAGGTGAGATGCATTGCCAATCCCTTCTACCCTAGCCCCCTGCCACTACCAACCCCCACATCCTTCTGCCATTGTCAACTAGCAGTTTCCCATCTTGGCGAAAGCAGCCGTTCGGTTGCTTTGTGTCCATGTATCTACGGCAACGGCCTAGGGCCTCACTGTGTGCCTGACGGTCAAGGCCTCTGGGCACGTGTTGCCGCTGCAGCTGATCTACGAGGGCAAGACAGATCTCAACACCCCTGGTGGCAAGCCCAAGATTGCCAAGTCATGGCAGCCTCTGCCTGCTCGAGTGGCAGCTGATGCAGCAGGTCATGACGTCACAGCCACGCCATCTCACTGGGCGACTGAGGACAGCCACAAGAAGCACTTCGAGCGTGTCATTCTGCTTGACTACAAGAGGAGCTGCACAGAGCTTGGCCACAACCTCGACGAGCTGTCAGTGGCTCAATGGCCCTTCATGATTTACCAACTGGATGTGTACGCCGTGCACCGGAAAAGAACCGTGTTGGAGTGGTTCAACCCTTTGTGCACTTCCTCTTCGTGCCGGCTGGCACCACTCCTGTGGCCCAGGTATGCTAGATGCTTGCTTTAGCTCACTTATTAGTGTCATCACCATGCCCTTGCCTCCCTCTGCTGCCCCTAAACAGCTAGCCATTGCCTGCACACACAACAGTATGCGGCAGCTAGCCACTGCCTGCCCACACCATTGCCTCATGCCTGATGTACCCAGGTGCTTCATCCAGGACAGCGTGCAACAGATCGCTTCACAGCTTGACGCAGGCACAGCAGCTGAGGACACCAAGCTTGACCTCAGCGGCAAGTATCTGAAGCCTCTCAGCCTGGTTTGGGCTGGTGCAGCCCACCAGCACAATAACGGCATGAGTGACCTCGTCCTCAACGGCTACAAGAATGCTGGCACTCTCCGTGCTTTTGATGACAGCTACCAGCGTGCTGCCATGACTGAGATGGGCCGCTTGTTTGAGGTGCCCATCCTTGATCCCGTGCTCAAGGTTCCGCAGCTGCTCCAAGTGTTTGAAGATGAGCAGAATGCAGATGCGGTGGAAGATGACGCAGCGGTGGAAGCCAACGACCTGGAGGCAGCGTTGCTGGCACGGCCTGCTCTTAAGCCGCTACTTGGCATGGTCGTTCCCATGGAGGACTGCCCCTTGCTTACAGAGCAGGTGGCAGGGATTGATGTTCAGTCCATGACAGCCGTTAATCTGATGGTGGCAGCTCAGCAGTGGTCTGCCATTACAAGAGCCATGCCAGTAGCCAAGCCTTCAGTCAAGCCAGCTGCAGCAACGGCAGATGGCCCACCCATTCGCAAACGTGGCAGGCCATTGGGCTCCAAGAACGAGCCTAAGCCAACCCCAACAGGACAAGCCATGCCCACTCCCACACGCAAGCAGGCACGGTTGGTGTGCAACACTAGCAGCAGCGCCAACAACAGCAGCGCTAACACAAGCAGCGCCGGCAACAGCAGCGGCGACGACGGCAGCAACGATGATGGCAGTGCCAGCAGCGAGGGGTGGGTAGGTAGCAAGTTAGCAGCCGGGGTGGCTGGCTGCAAGAAGTTAGTTGTTGGGGTGGTTGGCATGGCCAGGGCAGCAGCCGGGGTGGCTGGCCGCACCAGGTCAGCATCTGGGGTGGCTGGCCAAACCGGGGCAACAGCTCGGGTGGCTAGCCGCACCAAATCAGCTACTGGGGTCTTTGCCTTGGCCAAAGCTGCATCATGGGTGACTACAAGGGCACGCAAGTTTGAGTGTTCAGAGGAAGATGCAGAGATATGCCGGCACTGCAAGCAGCCACAGGAGCACCATGACTTCATGGGGGAGGTTCAGTGCCCTATCTAGTGCACAATCAAGACTTGGTGACTTGGTGCACGGTGACACTACCCTTGCACAATGGCTTTGACTTGGTGACCGGGAAGCTTGACATGGTGACCTGTGCAAGAAGTGTTTGAACCATGGCGGATTGACATGTTATGCAAGGGATGGCTGTCTAGAATATTTATAAGCACATCCACATCCTCACAACTGTGCTTTGCTGCTAACTATGCATCGGGAAAAAGTAAACAATGTTTTTTTTAGAGTCGGGAACGAGTATTTAATTTTAGTTTTCGGGGCCTCGCGAATTGAGATAGATAGTACGGTAGTGTATTAGTATATTTATCTTAACCAAGACTTAAAACATTTCACCGTTTAGACAGAAGAGACCACATGGAGGAACCACTAGCTGCTACCATTGGAAACATACCGCAACACCCTACTAATTTTCAAGCTAACACACCTGGACACCACGCTTTACAGGACCAGAAAACTAGCAACCCACCGTGTGATGTCGATATGATAGCGTGCTGCAGGCTGAACACATGGCCAGGTAGCCAGATGTAGCGCACTGCATTGCTGAAGTACAGTCTGGGCACGTATGTACCTCAACCACTGTGTGTGTACCTCAATTCAACAGTATCATTGCATTACGGAACTAAAACTTAACATAGCAATACGCGAAGCGTGAGGGGATAGTTACGCAACCATGTGCCCTTCTACTTGTAAGTCCACATGTATGTCACATTCGCCGGGGTACCTAGTGCTTGCTTCATAAACAGAACTGACCAATGGGCAAGACGGGAATGGGTACACGTGTTCCAATAATAGGTTGGAAACAGCTTAGCACCACATTTCAGCACCACATTCACCACTGTTGTCTGAAGCTCTGTCAACATCACCAAGCTGTGTCAACATGACCAGGAGCAGACCTGTTAATAGAACGGGTGTTGGAACAGGGACTGTGTGTGCTAACATTTCGCCACAGTTTCATCATAACTAAGGAGCGACCGGCCAACCTAGAATTCTATTTCTAGGTTTCTAGGCTCAGGAAAAATTTCTAGGTTTCCAGCCGGCCAACCTAGAATTCTATTTCTAGGTTTCTAGGCTCAGGAAAAATTTCTAGGTTTCCGAGCCACCTAGAATTCTATGGGCGTACCCTAATCACAACTTATAAGCTCATGTCCAAATCCTTCGAAAGGAAGGGCGGCGAAGCAACCGTTCGTGTGTCAAGCACTGGGGTGACAGAGGTGCGATCTAGTTTGGGACAGCGCTTCACAGCGCTCGCGGGGCCACTCGCTGGTAGTTAAGCATGAGTGCGGCCTGGCGAAATGGGCAGCCGACAGTACAGAATTCAACTATGTGGGTTCTACAATGGGAGGCTGTGCCACACTCACGATAAATAAGGCCGACGCGGGGGCCTTTTTTGCATCGGAAGGACATTCTGCTCCGATAGAACGATAGAACGCTGAGTTTGAAGGGGACCTCGCTCTTGAATGAGGTCCTAACTCGCAGCGGTTGCGGAGATATAACAATCCGCGCGCGAGGTACCCCCCCCTTTTTGGGAATCTGCACAGATGTCGGTTAAATGAGCCCGGCATCTGTGCAGATGCATGTCGATGCCTCTAGGACAAGCGACATCTGTGCAGATGCCGGTTGTCAAATCTGTGCAGATGCATTAAAATGCGACATCTGTGCAGATGCCGGTTATAAAATCTGTGCAGATGCATTAAAAGGCGACATCTGTGCAGATGCCGGTTATAAAATCTGTGCAGATGCATTAAAAGGCGACATCTGTGCAGATGCCGGTTATTAAATCTGTGCAGATGCTATAAAAGCCGACATCTGTGCAGATGCCGGTTATTAAATCTGTGCAGATGCATTAAAAGGCGACATCTGTGCAGATGCCGGTTATACTTCAAGGGCGACATCTGCACAGATGCCGACAATGTCGACATCTGCACAGATGCATACCTCGACATCTGCACAGATGCCAAGTAGTGCAGCTGAGCACATGAAGAAAAGGCTTGCATAAAGGTTACGCAAAGGCACCGCGAAGGAATCAAGACTCTTCCATTATTCAACAATCTGTGTGATATCTGCATGAAGTTTTCGCAAAGGTGGCGCGAAGGAAGCCAAGGAACCGCGAAGGAGCTTAGATTGCCCCATATAGCAGCAATGAGCAGCCAGGAGCTGCCAACAAAAGTCGCCAAAAGGCTAGCTACGAGCCAGCCAGCCGCTTAGGCGACCAGATGCCATCAGGTTAAGCGATAGGATCAAGATATAGCGACAGAAAACGGAAGGAGGTGCAGCGATGCAGCGACACAGCGACACGGCAAATGCATGAGGTGCAACTAGGACACGTAGCCCGAACCCTGTGAGACGGAGCGGAAGAGGAGTGGAGGAGCCCGGAGGCGGTCAGGAGCCATGCATGAGACGAAGCTGGGTGCACTTGAAGCAAAGTTGGGTGCACCCACACAAACCCCACCCTACCGAATGGTGAGTATTTTATCTTGCAGTCATGTGGCTCCAAGTACCTTGCCTGACTATTTGCCAACCCCTGAATTGCTGCAGGTTCAATGGTCCCAATGGCTTCCCTACACCCAGCCTAACCGCAAAGATGCCCATTGTTTACTGCAGGTCCCACGGCCAGCCCAGCCCAGCCCAGCCCAGCCCAGCCCAGCCCAGCCCAGCCCAGCCCAGCCCAGCCCAGCCCAGCCCAGCCCAGCCCAGCCCAGCCCAGCCCAGCCCAGCCCAGCCCAGCCCAGCCCAGCCCAGCCCAGCCCAGCCCAGCCCAGCCCAGCCCAGCCCAGCCCAGCCCAGCCCAGCCCAGCCCAGCCCAGCCCAGCCCAGCCCAGCCCAGCCCAGCCCAGCCCAGCCCAGCCCAGCCCAGCCCAGCCCAGCCCAGCCCAGCCCAGCCCAGCCCAGCCCAGCCCAGCCCAGCCCAGCCCAGCCCAGCCCAGCCCAGCCCAGCCCAGCCCAGCCCAGCCCAGCCCTCCCCTCCCTCCCCCACCACCACCTCCTCCATCACCCTACCACAAGAAGCAGGTGCATGGAGCGCAGGAGCAGCCAGGAGCTGCAGCCATGGAGGCGCTGCCAGGTAGGTATAGAAGTGGCGCTAGCAAAGAGTGAGTGGCCAGCCCTTGCACATGGGTGGTCCGATGCCCAGCCTAACTGCAAAGATGCCCGTTGTTTACTGCAGGTCCCACGGCCAGCCCTTCCCTCTTCCCCCCTTCCTCCTTCCCCCTTCCCCCTCCCCTCCCCTGTCCCACCACCTCCAAGCCTGGCACCCCACCTACCTCCCGCCTTTCCCACCCCCCGCCCCACGACACACGCTGCAACCCTCTCCCTACCCTACCCTTGGCGTAGCAGCCCTCTCCCTACCCTACCCTTGGCGTAGCAGCCCTCTCCCTACCCTACCCTTGGCGTAGCAGCCCTCTCCCTACCCTACCCTTGGCGTAGCAGCCCTCTCCCTACCCTACCCTTAGCGTAGCAGCCCTCTCCCTACCCTACCCTTGGCGTAGCAACCTGGAGCGGGCAACCTGGAGCGGGCAGCTTGGAGTAGCAGCCTACCCAGCCCACCCTGGCCATGCCAAGGCCACACACCACAATGACCCTACCCATCCCTCTCAAAAGGGATAGCTGAGCGCTTGGGTGGTTGTCAGCCCGTGCTTGTTGTCCTCGTCATCTTGCCGCCTTGCTGCGATGTTGTTATGTTGTCACCATGTTGGGTTGTGGTGTGGTGTGGTGTGGTGTGGTGTGGTGTGGTGTGGTGTGGTGTGGTGATGGTGATGGTGATGGTGATGGTGATGGTGATGGTGATGGTGATGGTGATGGTGATGGTGATGGTGATGGTGATGGTGATGGTGATGGTGATGGTGATGGTAGGTTGCGGTAGGGAGGTGTTGCGGTCATTGGGTGCATCAATGCATGTGCTTAGCATTTCCATATTGAGGTGTTGTGGAGTGATGGTGCATCGAGACATGTGCTTGCGAGTCCCGTAGCGAGGTGTTGCGGGGTGTTTGGGTGTCAATACATGTGTTTTGCGGGGGTGTAGCGAGGTGTTGCGGGGTGTTTAGTGGTCAATACATGTGTTTTGCGGGGGTGTAGCGAGGTCTTGCTGGATGTTTGGGTGTCAATGCATGTGTTTTGCGGATGTAAGAGTCGATGAAATAGTCGACATCTGTGCAGATGAAGCCACGACATCTGCACAGCCAAGCCGCGAATGTAAAAGTCGACATCTGTGCAGATGCTATAGACAACATCTGCACAGCCAAGGCTCGAATGTAATAGTCGACATCTGTGCAGATGTCGTTGTCAGCAGCTGCACAGATGTCGGTCACGACATCTGCACAGCCAAGCATTGAATGTAATAGTCGACATCTGTGCAGATGTCGTCGTCAGCAGATGCACAGATGTTGGTCGCGGTATACGACATCTGTGCAGATGTCGACTTTCCGCAGCTGCACAGATGTCGACATCGCCTGCATCTGTGCAGATGTCGACTAGCAGAAGCTGTGCAGACTAAGGACAACCGACATCTGTGCAGATTGCTTGGTTGAGAAATTCGCGGTCCAACTACGTCGCAACGGATGCACGGATTCACGTAAAACTTATACCGTTCGAACGGCCTTCTACTCTAGTTTTCAAAGAGCTATGGTCGGTCCAATCGCGACCGGTCCTTGTTTATCATGAGTGCATCGCTGACTGGTATCGCGGGATTGGCAGGGGGTGGAGCACCTATAGGGGCAGGGCCCTGATGATGGCTATGGCCACCTTGGCTGTGTTGACTGCCGCCACTCCGAAGAAGGCGCCAATCTCGTTCTCGCCTGCAACCAGTAGTCGACAGGGTCACGGAAAGGCGTGGCTCTGGCTCTGGCCCAGTACTTGGTAAGATCAGGGCCTCAAGAAAAAATAAAGAAAGACTACGCCCTCGGCGTTGGGGTGCTTCAAGGGAGGAGAGCAGCCTCAGGGCACGGGGCCCTTGCTACCCTTCCAGAGAGCACGGCCTTAGTTTAACAGCAGCCTGGGAGCATCTGTCAGCTGGTAGTGCTATGCAAGCCTGCCTCATTGGCTTTGGTTATGTTCACATGGGTTGCAGCAACATGCACAATGGCGTGCTTCGCAAGTGCTTTGCAAGTGCTTTGCAAGTGCTAGCCTACCTGGCTGCCCTGGCGCTCCGCCTGCCAGGTCGCTGATGCTGCGGACAACTGCGCACTGCACCTTGTTGCTGATGCACACCTGCGGCCAGCAAAGGGGACACCAACTGTGTCACTAATGCAACCAAGTGAAGCAAGAACTAAGAACAAATGAAGTAGGCGGCGGCAATGGCAGCAGCAGCAGCAGCAGCAGCGGCCATGAACAGCGCGTCCACGACAGTCAGATAGGTCGGCAAGGCGGACAGGGCAGAGGGCGCTAGTGACCTAGGGCGCTGCCGCAAACGCTCCCTGCCCAACAGACCTGAATGACGGCATGGCCCTCCATCTCCACACAGCTAGGCCGCAGGAGGTTGAAGATGTTTCTGCACAGGGCACAGAGGTGGTTGAGGCGAGCATGAGCTACAATACCGCTGAGCTAACGCATGAGGCTGTAAGTAGAGCACGGCACCTATGGCGATCAGGCGGTCAGGACCTATGGCGCTCAGGCGGTCAGTGCCAGGGACTCACTGGCGGTAGTCGGGGTTGTCCAGGAAAGCTGCAGCGCAGCAGCAGCATCACAAGGTCAAGGTATCAGTCGTGGTCAAGGTCGCTTGTCTCACTACAGCTAGTTGTGGCATCCTCATGTTGACAGGCCTTCCCCTTGTACACAGCAGAGACTGGCAGAGACTGGGACCACTTGCTGGAAATCACGGGAATGCAGGCCAGGAAGCCACCCAGCATCACTAAGCAAACCCAGCCTTGTCACATACCTGCCATGCCTGTATGCATGACGCAGGGGTGCTGTCACAGCTGGGCCACACTGACACCTGGATGAAATGCTTAGTGCATGGGCTTTAGCAACCCCTCCTCCTGCCACCTCCGCTGCTACCACCACCGCTGCTGCTGCTGCCCACTGCTAGCCCTGACACCTGATGCCCCATGTGTGCCCCAGTAGTCAACACACCCATGTAGTAGGGTGCATGGCGTCACTCACTATTGGAGCTCATGCCTCGCTGTGTGATGCGGGCAGTTGGGATGTAGGGCAGCGAGGCGTAGCCAGCATTGTTCTCCAGCGTGATGTTGCGCAGCACTCTGGCTGCGGTGGCCAGGATGGTAGAGCTGACGGGCAGGTGGAAGGCAGTGGGTGGGGTGGGGGTCTTGAAGGTGTCCTGTGGAGGAGCAGGGGCAAGTGTCAGGTGAATGGGGAGTGGTGTCGCTAAGAGTGATCGACTAAATGTCCTGGCTAAAGCCCTGGATCCCCTTTGTGGGTGCCTTGACCCTACGCCAGACGCCCCAGCCCCAGTCGCAGCCCCAGCCCTGGCCATCACCATGCTATGGAGGGCAAACCATCACCATGCTATGCAGGGCTGTTGTCAATGTAACAATGTAACTATTGTTAATGTAACTGTTGTCAATGTAACTGTTGCCAATGTAAGTCGCGAGACTGAGAGTCCGTGAGAGTGGAGACAGTCGCGAAGTACCATCTACTACAGAGCGCGATGAAGGGCAAGAAGCGCAAGTGTGGACCGCGCAATGCTTAAACTGTTGCTTACATCAGAGCATGTGTTTCATGCCAACATCGGTTGCCTGACTCTCGCAAGGGGGGAGGGGTAGGGCAAAGGGCAAAGGGGTGCCAGCCCCAGCTGCAGCCGTCGTCGCAGCCCCAGCCCTAGCCATCACCATTCAAAGGTGGCCACAGAGGCGGGGTGCACGTGAGAATGCAGGGGAGCATGAGAGCACACCAGTACACATGTGCAAAGGTTAAAGAGTAAGACAGCGCGATCATGGCACGACAGACAGTAACATGGTGCTGCAGGGGCCAAGGCAAGGGGCGAGGCGCAGGGGCTGACGTGCTGCAGGGACAGGTGCTGCAGCTACTCAGGGACAGGTGGGTGGAGGTGCAGGGGCTGTGTACTCTATAAGCCAGGGTAGTGGCCCATGGGGCTGTGCATGCCAGCTCCACCAAAAGCTCCATGGGGCTGTGCATGCCTGCTCCACCAAATACGGCAGTGAAGTGGGTGAGGGCCGTGCAGGGCTCACTGACCGACTTGTTGACCAGCAGCTCGACCTCAATGGGCACGGCAAAGCCTGAGCTCACGGTGAGGGCGGGGTTTGCGGTCACGTTGGCCAGAAGGGCAGCGCTGGGAGCAGGCAGCTGGCAGGTGGCCGGGCCTGCAACAGGTGCCAGCAACACGACTGAGTGCGTTGCATTGACTCACCCTTCATGCATACATTCCCAGTTGCGGTACAGCACACACGATGCTATGACAACCAGCCTGACTGCGTGTACACAAGCCAATTACTACACACAAGTCTTTTGTTCACAAGCCCCTGCACAGCCTCACTCAATACGCACACCCCACAATTGAGGCGCTACATGACTTCATGCAGCTGGTGGTTGCTAAAGCCGTCACTCACTGGGCAGGGTCATAGCAAAGTCGCCAGGGGTCTTGCCGGGCTCGGTGTAAAACTTGTCTGGGAAGTCTAGGCCACTGTCGTCAAAGTAGTTTGTCAGGTTGTCATTCTCGTCATGCAGCGGGCGAATGAACTTTTGCAGCTGCATGGGTGCACGTAGAATATGTCAAAATCGGATGCCAATGCATGTGTAACAGTAGTGTTTGTGCGATCAGGATGCATGGTCGGCTGAGGCATAAGTGCCGGCTTGCAGCCGTCGAGCATGCTGACTTGTGCGGCTATTGCTGCCGCTGCGGCTGTCTACATACTTAACGACAGCCTCCGAGTCGCGCAGTGGGTAGTGCAGTGTACTTACATCGTGAAGACGTCGTAAAGAACTAATCCATCCAGAGAAGAGTAGTCATTGCAAGCAGAACAAAAGCAAGTCCATCAGAAGGCCAAGCCCCTCCAGCATCTAGCACTCAAGAAGTCTAGGAACCTCTAGCATCGCAAGATCTCGTCATAAGTAAAAGGCAATTCAAATCTCACAGAATCTTGCATGCAGAAAAGAAACACAAACCTACCATTCATCCTAGCTGAGTGTCTGGACTGTTACACTCTCCCCCACTCCGAAAAGCTACGTCCCGGAGCTTGCAGTTTTGAGGTCAATCATGTTCAACAGCATGCAACAGCAGGCATGGACATGCAGGCAATGTCAAGCAGGCAGGAACAGGCTACATGCAACAGACAAGCAAATGCAACGAGCTCCATGCAAACCATGCTGAAACTATGAAATCAGAGTCTTGAGCTGACCGTTGTCTCGTTCTCCTCCTCCTTCCAAGCTGACTGAAGAAACCATCGTGACAGAAACTGAGAAACAGAAGATGTGGTAGTTGTGTTCAGCGCAGGTTGCAATGGGTAATCAGGCCATGCCGGCTGCGTAGTGCTTGAACAGATTGGTGGGACATACGCAGACATATGCCTTGTCCCTAACCAAGACGATGGGTGTATCATGTGCCTCACATGTCAGGTTGGAGCCATTGTGCCAACAGGGATATAAAACCTGCGGAGCCCTCAGACAGTGTGGAACAACAGATTGCCCGCGATTGTGAACCGGCATGATTTGCCAGCAAGTATGATTTGTTGGGTGACAGAGTGCGAGTGATCTGTGCCCTGGGCGGTGATGCCCGATTTGAGTGTGTGCAGCTGCATGATGTGAGCATACACGTGATAGTCAGGCCTATGGGATAGCGCGTCCGCCCCCACGTTGAGTTTGCCTGGGATGTGGTCGAGTTGACCGTTGTTGTGTGCTACCTCAGGTGCTACCTGGGCTGCCATGATGTGCGCATGCCGTGCGCTATGCGTCTTGAGTGTTCTGGCAGGCTGCTGGGCTGCGTAGCTCTGCTGCCATGTTGTGTATATGCTTTCTCAGGTGCTACCTGGGGCTGCAAGTGAGTGCGCATGCTGTGAAGCTATGCGGCTTGTCTGTGTGGTCAGGCTGCTAGGCTGGATAGCTTTGCTGCCATGTTGTGTATGATGTTGCCCTAGTCTCTGCAAGGAATGCAGGAGTGTAGGCTGTAGCTGATGGTCTCTGTGGCTGAAGCCAGCAGGATACATGAAGCTAGAGATGTTGTGTGCGTCTCTGTGGCTGATGCCAACAGGGTGTGTAATGGGACTGCGACTGTGCTGTGAGGTCTCGCTCGAAGCGGGATGCGACGGTGCAACAACTGTACCTGTGCAAGGTGTCCTCCTCATAGTAGCGTAGAAGGGCATCCGAGCTTTCCGCTGTCGGGCTCCGCTTGTGCTGGGAACTGGGCTGCAACTGGTCGACCAAGTCGACAGTAGAACCATGTCGACAGTAGAACTGTGGATTGGGAAAAGCGTCGAAGGGTGGCGTATGGTGCACTGATCGCTGGGTCAGATGAGAGTGCATGCCTCAGACGTTAAGATATGACTACTGGGCTGGCCCCCATGCCACTTTGCCCTGCTTGTCGTTTCTGTCAGCTTGAGACGATGCCTGGTAGGTTGAACTCAGACTTACAGTGTGTTATGGCTCTCTGCAGGCTGGTGCACTGCAGGGTACTGTTCTCTGCTTGGGCAGGGTAATGTTGTTGGTGGTCACAGCTGGGTGTGCTCTGTATAGGGCAGGAGTGCAGCTATGTATTCTTTGTTTGAACAAGCTGTTTGTGTTGATGGAGATGAGGCTCTGTATAGGGCAGGTTGTGTTTGGACGCTGAAAGGATCAGGTTGGTGTAAGGTAGTGCAGCCTAGTGTGCTTCAGGGTCTCAGCAAGGCGCTGGATGTGAGTTGGCTGCAGTCTCACTATGATGTACTCTGCTGAGGGCAGGCTTTGTACGGTTGGCTGCTTCTGTGGCCAGGTTTGGTGCTAGGCTCTCATTGGCTGGGGTGGTGGCGGGGATGTAGGTGGCAAGCAGCGCACATGACATTGTGCAAGGCAAGCTAAGCATCCCTCCGCGTGAGCGGGACAAAGCAATCTCTGCAACAGCAGGCTCCGCGCAAGCGGGAGTCTCCGTGTGAACGGGCAAAGCAAGTCAGCAATACAAGCCTCTGCAAACGCAGGCTCTGCACAACAGCAGGCTCCGCTTAAGCGGGATCTCCGTGTAAACGGGCAAAGGAAGTCTGCGAAACAGCAGTGCAAGCACAGCAAGCATAGCAGGTACAGGCTGTACAGCGACTTCTAGAAGCAGGAGTCTCTGCAGCAACAAGCACAGTGACAAGCGCTGGAGCTGATGCCATCATTTCCGGCTCCAATGGCACCTCCGATTGAGTTGGGTCCGGTGTCACTGCGCAAAGGTCGCGATGAACGAACAATTGCGGAAACCAGATGTAACAGTAGTGTTTGTGCGATCAGGATGCATGGTCGGCTGAGGCATAAGTGCCGGCTTGCAGCCGTCGAGCATGCTGACTTGTGCGGCTATTGCTGCCGCTGCGGCTGTCTACATACTTATCGACAGCCTCCGAGTCGCGCAGTGGGTAGTGCAGTGTACTTACATCGTGAAGACGTCGTAAAGAACTAATCCATCCAGAGAAGAGTAGTCATTGCAAGCAGAACAAAAGCAAGTCCATCAGAAGGCCAAGCCCCTCCAGCATCTAGCACTCAAGAAGTCTAGGAACCTCTAGCATCGCAAGATCTCGTCATAAGTAAAAGGCAATTCAAATCTCACAGAATCTTGCATGCAGAAAAGAAACACAAACCTACCATTCATCCTAGCTGAGTGTCTGGACTGTTACAACAAGCATGCTGCTATGGGACAGCCGTTGGTGAACTTGGTGTTGCTGAAACCAAGTGGTGGTGCCATCTTTCAGAATGTATACACTCTCGACTTGGGGGAAAGCAAGACGAAGCAGTTCAATGTGAATCTGCATAAGAGGATGGCAGATGAGGTGAGATGCATTGCCAATCCCTTCTACCCTAGCCCCCTGCCACTACCAACCCCCACATCCTTCTGCCATTGTCAACTAGCAGTTTCCCATCTTGGCGAAAGCAGCCGTTCGGTTGCTTTGTGTCCATGTATCTACGGCAGCGGCCTAGGGCCTCACTGTGTGCCTGACGGTCAAGGCCTCTGGGCACGTGTTGCCGCTGCAGCTGATCTACGAGGGCAAGACAGATCTCAACACCCCTGGTGGCAAGCCCAAGATTGCCAAGTCATGGCAGCCTCTGCCTGCTCGAGTGGCAGCTGATGCAGCAGGTCATGACGTCACAGCCACGCCATCTCACTGGGCGACTGAGGACAGCCACAAGAAGCACTTCGAGCGTGTCATTCTGCTTGACTACAAGAGGAGCTGCACAGAGCTTGGCCACAACCTCGACGAGCTGCCAGTGGCTCAATGGCCCTTCATGATTTACCAACTGGATGTGTACGCCGTGCACCGGAAAAGAACCGTGTTGGAGTGGTTCAACCCTTTGTGCACTTCCTCTTCGTGCCGGCTGGCACCACTCCTGTGGCCCAGGTATGCTAGATGCTTGCTTTAGCTCACTTATTAGTGTCATCACCATGCCCTTGCCTCCCTCTGCTGCCCCTAAACAGCTAGCCATTGCCTGCACACACAACAGTATGCGGCAGCTAGCCACTGCCTGCCCACACCATTGCCTCATGCCTGATGTACCCAGGTGCTTCATCCAGGACAGCGTGCAACAGATCGCTTCACAGCTTGACGCAGGCACAGCAGCTGAGGACACCAAGCTTGACCTCAGCGGCAAGTATCTGAAGCCTCTCAGCCTGGTTTGGGCTGGTGCAGCCCACCAGCACAATAACGGCATGAGTGACCTCGTCCTCAACGGCTACAAGAATGCTGGCACTCTCCGTGCTTTTGATGACAGCTACCAGCGTGCTGCCATGACTGAGATGGGCCGCTTGTTTGAGGTGCCCATCCTTGATCCCGTGCTCAAGGTTCCGCAGCTGCTCCAAGTGTTTGAAGATGAGCAGAATGCAGATGCGGTGGAAGATGACGCAGCGGTGGAAGCCAACGACCTGGAGGCAGCGTTGCTGGCACGGCCTGCTCTTAAGCCGCTACTTGGCATGGTCGTTCCCATGGAGGACTGCCCCTTGCTTACAGAGCAGGTGGCAGGGATTGATGTTCAGTCCATGACAGCCGTTAATCTGATGGTGGCAGCTCAGCAGTGGTCTGCCATTACAAGAGCCATGCCAGTAGCCAAGCCTTCAGTCAAGCCAGCTGCAGCAACGGCAGATGGCCCACCCATTCGCAAACGTGGCAGGCCATTGGGCTCCAAGAACGAGCCTAAGCCAACCCCAATAGGACAAGCCATGCCCACTCCCACACGCAAGCAGGCACGGTTGGTGTGCAACACTAGCAGCAGCGCCAACAACAGCAGCGCTAACACAAGCAGCGCCGGCAACAGCAGCGGCGACGACGGCAGCAACGATGATGGCAGTGCCAGCAGCGAGGGGTGGGTAGGTAGCAAGTTAGCAGCCGGGGTGGCTGGCTGCAAGAAGTTAGTTGTTGGGGTGGTTGGCATGGCCAGGGCAGCAGCCGGGGTGGCTGGCCGCACCAGGTCAGCATCTGGGGTGGCTGGCCAAACCGGGGCAACAGCTCGGGTGGCTAGCCGCACCAAATCAGCTACTGGGGTCTTTGCCTTGGCCAAAGCTGCATCATGGGTGACTACAAGGGCACGCAAGTTTGAGTGTTCAGAGGAAGATGCAGAGATATGCCGGCACTGCAAGCAGCCACAGGAGCACCATGACTTCATGGGGGAGGTTCAGTGCCCTATCTAGTGCACAATCAAGACTTGGTGACTTGGTGCACGGTGACACTACCCTTGCACAATGGCTTTGACTTGGTGACCGGGAAGCTTGACATGGTGACCTGTGCAAGAAGTGTTTGAACCATGGCGGATTGACATGTTATGCAAGGGATGGCTGTCTAGAATATTTATAAGCACATCCACATCCTCACAACTGTGCTTTGCTGCTAACTATGCATCGGGAAAAAGTAAACAATGTTTTTTTTAGAGTCGGGAACGAGTATTTAATTTTAGTTTTCGGGGCCTCGCGAATTGAGATAGATAGTACGGTAGTGTATTAGTATATTTATCTTAACCAAGACTTAAAACATTTCACCGTTTAGACAGAAGAGACCACATGGAGGAACCACTAGCTGCTACCATTGGAAACATACCGCAACACCCTACTAATTTTCAAGCTAACACACCTGGACACCACGCTTTACAGGACCAGAAAACTAGCAACCCACCGTGTGATGTCGATATGATAGCGTGCTGCAGGCTGAACACATGGCCAGGTAGCCAGATGTAGCGCACTGCATTGCTGAAGTACAGTCTGGGCACGTATGTACCTCAACCACTGTGTGTGTACCTCAATTCAACAGTATCATTGCATTACGGAACTAAAACTTAACATAGCAATACGCGAAGCGTGAGGGGATAGTTACGCAACCATGTGCCCTTCTACTTGTAAGTCCACATGTATGTCACATTCGCCGGGGTACCTAGTGCTTGCTTCATAAACAGAACTGACCAATGGGCAAGACGGGAATGGGTACACGTGTTCCAATAATAGGTTGGAAACAGCTTAGCACCACATTTCAGCACCACATTCACCACTGTTGTCTGAAGCTCTGTCAACATCACCAAGCTGTGTCAACATGACCAGGAGCAGACCTGTTAATAGAACGGGTGTTGGAACAGGGACTGTGTGTGCTAACATTTCGCCACAGTTTCATCATAACTAAGGAGCGACCGGCCAACCTAGAATTCTATTTCTAGGTTTCTAGGCTCAGGAAAAATTTCTAGGTTTCCAGCCGGCCAACCTAGAATTCTATTTCTAGGTTTCTAGGCTCAGGAAAAATTTCTAGGTTTCCGAGCCACCTAGAATTCTATGGGCGTACCCTAATCACAACTTATAAGCTCATGTCCAAATCCTTCGAAAGGAAGGGCGGCGAAGCAACCGTTCGTGTGTCAAGCACTGGGGTGACAGAGGTGCGATCTAGTTTGGGACAGCGCTTCACAGCGCTCGCGGGGCCACTCGCTGGTAGTTAAGCATGAGTGCGGCCTGGCGAAATGGGCAGCCGACAGTACAGAATTCAACTATGTGGGTTCTACAATGGGAGGCTGTGCCATCGCTGACTGGTATCGCGGGATTGGCAGGGGGTGGAGCACCTATAGGGGCAGGGCCCTGATGATGGCTATGGCCACCTTGGCTGTGTTGACTGCCGCCACTCCGAAGAAGGCGCCAATCTCGTTCTCGCCTGCAACCAGTAGTCGACAGGGTCACGGAAAGGCGTGGCTCTGGCTCTGGCCCAGTACTTGGTAAGATCAGGGCCTCAAGAAAAAATAAAGAAAGACTACGCCCTCGGCGTTGGGGTGCTTCAAGGGAGGAGAGCAGCCTCAGGGCACGGGGCCCTTGCTACCCTTCCAGAGAGCACGGCCTTAGTTTAACAGCAGCCTGGGAGCATCTGTCAGCTGGTAGTGCTATGCAAGCCTGCCTCATTGGCTTTGGTTATGTTCACATGGGTTGCAGCAACATGCACAATGGCGTGCTTCGCAAGTGCTTTGCAAGTGCTTTGCAAGTGCTAGCCTACCTGGCTGCCCTGGCGCTCCGCCTGCCAGGTCGCTGATGCTGCGGACAACTGCGCACTGCACCTTGTTGCTGATGCACACCTGCGGCCAGCAAAGGGGACACCAACTGTGTCACTAATGCAACCAAGTGAAGCAAGAACTAAGAACAAATGAAGTAGGCGGCGGCAATGGCAGCAGCAGCAGCAGCAGCAGCGGCCATGAACAGCGCGTCCACGACAGTCAGATAGGTCGGCAAGGCGGACAGGGCAGAGGGCGCTAGTGACCTAGGGCGCTGCCGCAAACGCTCCCTGCCCAACAGACCTGAATGACGGCATGGCCCTCCATCTCCACACAGCTAGGCCGCAGGAGGTTGAAGATGTTTCTGCACAGGGCACAGAGGTGGTTGAGGCGAGCATGAGCTACAATACCGCTGAGCTAACGCATGAGGCTGTAAGTAGAGCACGGCACCTATGGCGATCAGGCGGTCAGGACCTATGGCGCTCAGGCGGTCAGTGCCAGGGACTCACTGGCGGTAGTCGGGGTTGTCCAGGAAAGCTGCAGCGCAGCAGCAGCATCACAAGGTCAAGGTATCAGTCGTGGTCAAGGTCGCTTGTCTCACTACAGCTAGTTGTGGCATCCTCATGTTGACAGGCCTTCCCCTTGTACACAGCAGAGACTGGCAGAGACTGGGACCACTTGCTGGAAATCACGGGAATGCAGGCCAGGAAGCCACCCAGCATCACTAAGCAAACCCAGCCTTGTCACATACCTGCCATGCCTGTATGCATGACGCAGGGGTGCTGTCACAGCTGGGCCACACTGACACCTGGATGAAATGCTTAGTGCATGGGCTTTAGCAACCCCTCCTCCTGCCACCTCCGCTGCTACCACCACCGCTGCTGCTGCTGCCCACTGCTAGCCCTGACACCTGATGCCCCATGTGTGCCCCAGTAGTCAACACACCCATGTAGTAGGGTGCATGGCGTCACTCACTATTGGAGCTCATGCCTCGCTGTGTGATGCGGGCAGTTGGGATGTAGGGCAGCGAGGCGTAGCCAGCATTGTTCTCCAGCGTGATGTTGCGCAGCACTCTGGCTGCGGTGGCCAGGATGGTAGAGCTGACGGGCAGGTGGAAGGCAGTGGGTGGGGTGGGGGTCTTGAAGGTGTCCTGTGGAGGAGCAGGGGCAAGTGTCAGGTGAATGGGGAGTGGTGTCGCTAAGAGTGATCGACTAAATGTCCTGGCTAAAGCCCTGGATCCCCTTTGTGGGTGCCTTGACCCTACGCCAGACGCCCCAGCCCCAGTCGCAGCCCCAGCCCTGGCCATCACCATGCTATGGAGGGCAAACCATCACCATGCTATGCAGGGCTGTTGTCAATGTAACAATGTAACTATTGTTAATGTAACTGTTGTCAATGTAACTGTTGCCAATGTAAGTCGCGAGACTGAGAGTCCGTGAGAGTGGAGACAGTCGCGAAGTACCATCTACTACAGAGCGCGATGAAGGGCAAGAAGCGCAAGTGTGGACCGCGCAATGCTTAAACTGTTGCTTACATCAGAGCATGTGTTTCATGCCAACATCGGTTGCCTGACTCTCGCAAGGGGGGAGGGGTAGGGCAAAGGGCAAAGGGGTGCCAGCCCCAGCTGCAGCCGTCGTCGCAGCCCCAGCCCTAGCCATCACCATTCAAAGGTGGCCACAGAGGCGGGGTGCACGTGAGAATGCAGGGGAGCATGAGAGCACACCAGTACACATGTGCAAAGGTTAAAGAGTAAGACAGCGCGATCATGGCACGACAGACAGTAACATGGTGCTGCAGGGGCCAAGGCAAGGGGCGAGGCGCAGGGGCTGACGTGCTGCAGGGACAGGTGCTGCAGCTACTCAGGGACAGGTGGGTGGAGGTGCAGGGGCTGTGTACTCTATAAGCCAGGGTAGTGGCCCATGGGGCTGTGCATGCCAGCTCCACCAAAAGCTCCATGGGGCTGTGCATGCCTGCTCCACCAAATACGGCAGTGAAGTGGGTGAGGGCCGTGCAGGGCTCACTGACCGACTTGTTGACCAGCAGCTCGACCTCAATGGGCACGGCAAAGCCTGAGCTCACGGTGAGGGCGGGGTTTGCGGTCACGTTGGCCAGAAGGGCAGCGCTGGGAGCAGGCAGCTGGCAGGTGGCCGGGCCTGCAACAGGTGCCAGCAACACGACTGAGTGCGTTGCATTGACTCACCCTTCATGCATACATTCCCAGTTGCGGTACAGCACACACGATGCTATGACAACCAGCCTGACTGCGTGTACACAAGCCAATTACTACACACAAGTCTTTTGTTCACAAGCCCCTGCACAGCCTCACTCAATACGCACACCCCACAATTGAGGCGCTACATGACTTCATGCAGCTGGTGGTTGCTAAAGCCGTCACTCACTGGGCAGGGTCATAGCAAAGTCGCCAGGGGTCTTGCCGGGCTCGGTGTAAAACTTGTCTGGGAAGTCTAGGCCACTGTCGGCAAAGTAGTTTGTCAGGTTGTCATTCTCGTCATGCAGCGGGCGAATGAACTTTTGCAGCTGCATGGGTGCACGTAGAATATGTCAAAATCGGATGCCAATGCATGTGTGATCTGACAACAAGTGAAGACTCTTCCAAAGTGGGCAGGGAACTAAACAGAAGCAACATGCTGCATGTCTGATTATGGACATCCCATCCTGTTGGTGAATAGCTTGGTCGGAGTGCCCCTTGGTCGGAGTGCCCTTTGCCCTTCACAGTCACAGGGGTCAGGCAATGATGTAGGAGGCGACCATGACCATGTGTATGCCATGTATAGGCCATGAGCATGCCATGCGATGGGAACTCCACACAGATGAAACACTGTTTTGTAGTGGTTCACAATTAGTGTGTTCGACTGCAATGAAGGCTCAAGGTTGAGGGCCAAGGTGCCGCATGTCTGATTTAATTGACCATGCGCTACACATGTCAGCACAGTGACAACAATGATGAAGCCTACGCTACACTACAGGCAGAATGATTATTCTAGAACATGTCTTGGTGAGTGTTGTATAGAAGGCATGAAAGCGTGTCGAAGCTGACTGCAGTGCCTTGGCTCTTGGCAGTGCCCGTCCCTCACCTGGGGGTTGAACCAGGTCCTGGGAATGACCACGTCTGCGCAGCACGGCAACACAGGCGACTCATAAGCCAGCAATTGGGAGCAGCCATCTGAACAGCTGCTGGACGGGTGCTTTGGAGTTCATGCAAACGGCAGACTGCAGCACTGGTGTGGGCTGTCAGGAAAGGGCTGCTGATGTGCCTCGCCGCCAGTGTGCCTGCCTGTTGACATAGCCAGTGTGCCTGCCTGTTGACAAAGGCATGGTGTTGCGAAGGTGGCCGCTCCGCACACCCCTTCTCTAACCCCAGACAGTATTCAAATGGACCACATACCAGCAAATGGGTAATGCTGCTGCTGACGATGATGATGATCACCCTTCTGTTGACCCCAGCAACATCCCCACTCTCACCTCCAATCCGTAGGTCAGGGTCAATGCCACCAGCAATGCCACTGAGGATCATGTACTTGGGCTGGAACAGCAGGGCCATGGCTTGCGCAGTCATGGCTGCAGATGAGGGGTCAGGGAAGCAGCGCAGGCATGGTTTGGTGTCTAATGCAGTGCATGCCCTTTATCTTTGTAACAGTGCCTGGGTGCCTAGGTGCGTGCGTGCGACTCAGCTGCAGTGGCTCGCAACTGTTGCCACCAGTTGCCTTGCCTGCATTCGTCATGCCAATCCCGCTCATGGTGATGACCACCCTCTTGTTGCCAATGCGTCCAGCTACAGGGAACGCAGCAAGCACGGCAGCATTGAAGACCGTGCGCAAGAATTGGCATTGATACAGCCTCTGGGGCTCCACTAGCTAGCTAGCACCATTCCTTGCAGGTTATACCACAAACTAATCAATCCAGCAGAAATGGGTATGACATGCACGGCCAGACTTCTATTACATAGATGCCAAAGAAGCGCACATATGATAAATGTTGGTTGCAAGTCAGGTCAAGTGGCTAGGCCAATCACGTCACAGGCAACAGCGTCACATGGTTGAACTAGGCCAACCACATCACAGGCAACAGCAGCACATGGTTGATCGCCTCAGAACCTGCTTACTTGTGTACACACGACCGCCTATTGTGTAGTTAACCTTGTAGCCAGTCAACTGCAATATCTGAGTGTTGTACTCAGCATTGTAGGCCTGCAAGGATGCCAGGCGCAAACTACACTCGGCTACTTCATGTATGTAGTAAGAGCCCCATTCAGTTCAGGGTGGAGTGCAGAGGCTCGTCCCAGTATACCGCTTCCCCATGCTCGTACGTAAGGCATGCAATCACAGTGTGCGGCGGGCGGCTGCCATCTATTGTCATTTCACCATTCTAATTTCCCAACACGGCAGCCAGAACTCACCGAGAACAGCCCGACGTCTACACGCGCGATGGGAGCGATGGTGACTGCAGTTGCACAAAGTTCCGTTGTGTCTCTATCCCCTCTATCCCCCCTGTGGAGCCCCTACTTCTCCAAATTTAGCTGACAGGTGGCGGGCTGCACTCCGAGCGAGGATTGGCCTACCGAGCTACCTAAAGACCAACCTGACGCAGAGGTGATTGCCGCGAACGCCAGGGCCAGCACGGGTAGCATCAAGGAAGACATGTTTTGAAAGGTTCGATTCACCGATGCCTACAGCGAAGCAGTGTGCGCCACGCAGAATGTATCAGTTAAAAATGTAAAATGTCACACACTCAGTGACACACTGACCTCGAAGCCACGTGCAAGCCGAAAATGGCATATCGCGCACAGACGAGTAAGCAAAGGCGTCACGTTGATGCGCTGGAAGTGAAAATACAGGCGCTAGCCGAAGCAAGTGAGTAAGGCACGCACAGGGTGGCACGCACGTGTGGCCGCTGAAACGCAAACACCGCTGCGCCCTTCAGGCTCATCGCAGAACCACGATGCGCACAGTCCATAGTAAAACCACAACCTTCTTTCCCCTCCTAACAAATAACGAGGGCTGCCTCTTTAGTGCCAAGTTAGCTACGGACGCCACGGAGCGCCTCGCCACCCTGCTTTTGTAGGTGGGTCGCTGCTTGTTTGCGCTATCTCAATTTTCTACCTGGTGGCGGGCGGTGATCCGGGACAAGGCTTCAGTCTAAAACGCGAGTTTTAGCGCGCGTGACTTACCGCGATAGCCTCAGCTACCCTTCGCTAGCACGTGGTGCGAGCGTCAGGCCTGACACGGATTGGCGGGACCAACGGCCGGGGTGACCAACACCATGAGGTACTGCCTATCTCCATTGGTGTGGGTGCTGGTCAACCCGCTGGTGCAGCTGCCGGTGTTTGTGGTGACCGGGCTGGCACTGCGGGGCATGGCCAGCCAGCACTGGCCAGGGCTGGCAGCGGAGGGGGCGCTCTGGTTCCCTGACCTGACCCAGGTGAAGGGAGGCAAGCTCAGGCTCTTGTAAGGGCCTGACCCAGCCTGCCTGGCCCAGCTTGGCTGTTTCTGCCTGCCTGCCCTTTCACCCTGCCATGTGTGACCCTTGGTTTTGGGGCGCTGTACACTGCTGATGTAAGTGCAGTGCAGGTGAGCACCTGTGTTGCCGCCCTTCTGCTTGCACAGCCGCCGTGCACCGCTGTCCTCAGGCGTGCAGTACACTCGCAACACCTCCCCATGCGCCGGCGGCAGTGGCTATTCATGATTCACTTATCATAGGGTAGCACTCAGCACCATACAGGGAATAACTTTTCCTTCCTGCTTAGGTTACTGGACACTTCACAGGCCTGGCTTTGTGCCCTTTAGCCATAGGGCTCTGTAGGCATGAAGCAAAAGAGTGGTGCATAGCACAAGGCCAAGCTGCTGGGCCTCTCCTTCCTTCCCTGTCCGTCACTGCGATGCCCCAGCACCAGACGACATCAGTGACGGTGCCAGCTCGTTCAAACTTTACAGAACAAGCGTGCCACACATCCTTGCTAAACAACAGTACCGATGCAACCCAACCACCCCCTTTGCAGACCTTGCTGGCAAACTAATGGCAATGAAACAGGCACGCACGCAAACGCACATCACAGGTGCTCTATCGTGGAAGGTCTGAACAAGTACACTACAATGCATGTCATGGCAGCCTGCCCATTAAAAGGCAACGGCCTACATGGAAGGCAAAGGCCTATATGGATGGAACTGCATGACATGCAGATACAGTAGATATGCAATGGATCATCACCGGCCAGCAGGGCTCCTGGCAGTTAAGGGCTGCCACAGGGTGGGCAGGCATCAAATAACCAAACAACAAAATGCAACCATGGCATCTCATGGAGTGGAATGGTCCTATAAGTATGCAAAAATACAAGCCAGTCCCCCCATGCCCTAATGGTGGCAACATTTCATTGTGATCGCTGGCAGCGCATATGCACCACTATGTCCGGCGGCATGCGTTCCAAGCTCCTGGCCTGCTACCCGGTCCTAGAGCGAATGGCCCAGTGCAGCTTATCTGGTGCAATGCCTTGCAGCAGCTGTGTACAGAATGCCAGGTTGATGCTGATCTGTGGTTGTTTGGCTGGCTGGTGTGATGGCCCAGATGCAAGAGTGAGGTTGTTGCTGTGACACAGCGCCCGGTGACAGCTGCCGAGGCACCTTGCTTGGTGCGCAGCCACTCAGCTGGAGGCTGGTGGGCGATGCTCTATGCACATGCAGTGCCCTATGAGGTCACATGCTCGTGCAAGCATCCTGTACCCTTCAACGCATTCCATAGATATGGCAATCCATGTTTCTCATTCCTCCAGACCCCTCCACCTGCAGCTGCTGCTGCCACCCATCCTGCAGCCTAACATAACTGTGCTGCCACCACCCACACCCTGCATGCCCCCACGCTGCCCTCCTGCAGCCCCACCCCACCTGCCCTACCCTGCCCTGAGCTCACAACTGCAGCAGGTCATCAACACGCAGCGCCCGGGGGCTGTCATTAGCCAGCATGCTGCCCAGCAAGGCCAGGCCCTGCCCAGGACTGTCCAGCAGTGCCGCCAGACCGCTGGTGAAGGGCCCGTGGGGGAGGTCCCTGGCGCCCTGCCGCCCTGCTGCCATGTGGGAGGGGGGCTGGCTGGACCAGGGCAAGCCCAGGCAGGCGGGCAGGCTATGGCTGCGCAGCTGCAGGGGGTCAAGCGGCTGGCAGTGCGTGCTCAGGGGCAGGGGTGCGGTGCAGCAGGAGGGGGAGTCCTGGCCGCAGTCAGGGCCGTCCTCCCAGCCAGTCAACAGGGCCAGGCAGGGGTCCTCCAGCAGGTCGAACTCAGCAGTGGCAGGGGCGGCCCGCTGGAAGGGGGAGGGTGGCAGTGTGGCCAGGCAGGGGGAGGGGGGGCAGGGGCCTGAGCAGCTGCCGTGAGGGGAGATCAGGCTGATGCTTGCGGCAGCTGAAGCAGGGGAGACGTCCATGGAGGGAGCATGGGTTTGGGGGAGGCGCAACTGCAGGGCCGCTAGGTTGGGGACAAGGGAGAGACTGGTGGCAGTGATGGGCGCCGACTGGCTGGTCTTTAGGGGCTGCAGGGAGGGAGCGGCTGGGATGGCCCAGGAGGGTGTGGGCAGCGGCCGGGGAGTGGCAGCGGGCACATCCAGCAGCGGCAGCGGTCCAGGCTGCATGTCGCTGGCGTAGAGGCTGCACCCCTTGCCTGCCTGGAACAGGCCCTGGGTGTTCAGGTCAGACCAGGCCTGGTTGCTGAGCGGGGGCTGCCAGGGGGGAGGGCAGGTGGCTGTGGGAGGGATCGGGTGCCAGCTGCCCAGGTCAAGCTGGGAGGAGCTGCAGCACCCTTCAGCCGGCGGCCCGCAGCAATGCAGGGTAGGGAGTGGGTCATGAAAGTGTGCACCCGCCAGGACACTGGCCCAATGCTCTGGGGCAGCCTTGTCTTCCTCCATGCTGGCCTGGCCCGCCAACTTCAACAGCATGGCACTGCTGTCCCTGCTGCTGCTGCTGCTCAAGCTGCTGGGGCGGCCGCCAGTGGCAGGGGGGCCGTCAGGCAGGCAGGCAGCGGTGGAGCCAAAGCCCTGTAGCTGCAGCTCAGGGGCAGGCAGCCACTTGCAGGCTTGGGCAGGGCAGGTGGGTGCAAGGGGAGCAGCAGGCAGCCAGCTGGGCAGCGTAGCGAGGGCACCAGTGACGTTCCCAGCGGAAAGGTGAGGTGCGGGGGGGGCCAGGGGGGGCAGGTGCAGCAGCCCGGGCCAGCACTGGCTGTCAGGACTTGGGCAGCTCAAGCGCTTGCGATGCGGGGGCAGAGCGGTGGCCGGTGCGATGGCTTCGAACTTCACTGGGCTGGCGCACTGGCGCTGGGTGGGCTGCCTGAGCCCGGTGGCAGCGCGCCTGGTAGGCCGGCAGGGCACGTCGTCGTCATCCGAGCTTTGCGACGCTCGCTTCTTGGGTCGCGAGCTCGGATTGCGGCGCGGGCTCGGTTTGCTTGGTTTGATGCGCAGCACCGGGAGAGCATACTTTCCAACACGTGCCTTGGCCTTGCTAGGACGCGCTCTGGGTTCCTCGTCTTCGGTGTCATCCTCGCTGCCGCTGCAGTGCGCGGCGGGCTCGGCACCAAAGGGCATCTGGGCGTACGTCAAGCCAGTGCCTAAAAACATGCGCTGGGCGCGTTTCCACACGCAGCGCCTTAAATACGTCAGGCTGGAGCGAACGGTGTGGTTAGGGTCGCGTTGGACAGCGGCCAGCTCCTCCTCGATGGCAGCCAGGTGCTCCTGCGCCGCATACATGTCACACAGTGTAAGGAAGGCAGCAGGTGTGTGTGTAACTCACAAGGCAGGACCAGGGCCGAGTACAGGCTGTTGCCAGGCATGGTCAGAATCAGAACCAGCTGCATTAGTTGGCAGCAATGTGCAGCTGGTTGATCAGGCCTTGTGCTGCAGCCACACAGCTGGTGGAAGTCCTAGCCAGGCAGGCGGTAGAGGAAGTGGCCCACAGCTCACCTGCTGCAGGTGTTGCTCCTTGAGTGGCTGGAACAGGAGGAAGGACTTGAGCTGGTGGAGGCTGGCAATCTTCCTGTGCGGCCACCTCGTCATGCCCAGCTTGATGCACATCGTCTTCAACGATGCCACCGACACGTCCAGCTCAGCCGCTGCCTGGAGTCGCGGGTGGTGGAACACCTGCGCTTGCATACACGGAAATAGCGCCGGGGTGAGTTGACGAAGATGGTGTGCGAGCTGCGAGCAGACAGCAGGTGGCGAGATGCAGGCTTCTCTAGCCTTGTTAGGCATGCCCCGTGCAGGCGCACTGCCCGGCCTTTGACCCGTTCGCACCCCTGAGCCACGGCAGCGCTAGTTCGGTGGTCGCACCTTGCGCAGATCAGCCAACAACAGCCTGCGTGCTTCAGGGGACATTGCGGGGTGTAGCTTGTCGCTTGTGCCCGGGTGGCGACTGGTGCAGCTGGTGCTTCAGTGCTTAGTTGGTGCCTCTGAGATAGAGCCGAACGTTTCAGTGCCGCTAAGGGCGTCCACTAGACGGTCGGGGCCCGGCGCGGAAAAGCAAAGCCGCTTGCTGGAGCTGCAGCTGCTCTACGGCCGAAGCTTGTATTGGCTGCAGTCGGTGATTATAGAAACAAGTCGAGCGAATAGAAGGCAGTCACTGAAAAGCGAAGCCAAAATCGAATTTAAGGCAGCTTTCAGATTTGATGATGGGCACTAGAAGGTCGGTCAACGTTGCGCAGGTGTTTCTGGCAGCGATCCCAGCCATTCATCAGTACATGCGATGTGCGTAACATATGATGGGGTGCACAGCAGGGATTACGGGCTGTGACGAACACTGTCTCACGTGTCAAGGAAGGCCCGCGGCCTCGGCTTCATGTAAGCCCCTCGCTCTCATGTATGCAAGTGTCATATGGCCTACTTGTTTAGGGGAGGCTATCCGGCAGTGTGGGTGCATAGGCATGCTTAGCATTGATTCTCAGCAGCAAAGGTACGAACAGCCAGGCAAGGCACTGACCAGCTGCCCCAGCCGGCTGACTAGCTGCCCTCACTGCCCCCAGCGCTTGGGTGTCACGCCGTCAGCTATTGGCACTCTCAGGGCCATGTGGTGGCACATCCCACCTCTTTTAGAGTATCCCACCCAGGCTTGTGAATCTTCAGTTTTTCAGATTTTCAATTTTTAATGAAAATGAAAGTGTTTCATGTGAAAATGTGAAAGAGTTTCATCGTCAGTGAAACTGAGCGGATGCAGCTGGTTCTCAGCCTATTCTTTTAATCAGGGCCTCCCAACTTTGATGTTTTGGCATGTAAGACCGTCACATGCGACCGATTGCTCCGGGAGCAGGCCGATGTCTTTAGCCCCGCGCGGCATGGCTTAAACGCGGACTCTAGTTACGGCAGCAACCAGTAGCTGCTTCGATTGTGGTCGGCAGGGTGGTTGGGATCCGCCGGCCACCCTCAAGACATCGCGCAGTGCAGGCGTGTTGTTGGTGCTCTACGCATAGGCGCTGCTGCTAGCCCGTGAGGTGAGGTGCACGCAGCAAGTGCCACCACTCCTGCGCCAGCACATGTTACCCGACGAACATCTGATGATGCTGGAGTTTTCGAGTACACCACAGCACACGTAAACAGCTTTTCCCAACTGCAGCTGCGGCTCAGCTGGAGCAGGTAGGAGTTTGCAGCCAACATTAAATCCAGCCAAAACTCAAAGAGTTGTCTTATATTTGTGCTGACCGCTGAATCAAAGGCTACCCTACACATATGCACATCTGCAACAATAGAAATAATATTGCTCTCAAAGCTCAGTGAGCCATGGATTGTCAAATTGCAGGAGCCCACCCTAGCAGGCCCAGCTGCCTACCACCACCTCCCAACACCTCCTCATTGCCCTTCTGCCTGACATGCCACCCGTCCCAAAACACACGAGAGCAAGCAGAGCCAATGGTGCAAAGACCCAGGTTGGGCATGAGGCAGCCAAGAGCATGGAGCAGCTCACCGAAGCGCATGCAGCCCTCACCGCTGCACATGCAGCCGTCACTGCTGACCTTCTCAGCTCCCAGCAGCTATACAGCCAGCTGAGGGAGCGGCACTGCAGCCTGATGGTCTTTGCTGGTCAGCGTGACCAGCAGTGGGAGTTAGACCTGCTCGGGTGGGTGCAGCAGGTCGAGCAGCTGGAGGAGGCGTTCTTGCAGCAGCTGCAGGCCACACAAGCCCAACTCACTGACACAGCGGCTGCCCTGGAGGCCGCTCAGAAAGACCTGGCAGCGGCCCGCACTGAGCTGGCCCACACCAAGCAGCAGCTGACCACCACCAACATCAAGCTGGAGCAGCTGCGGGCACAGGTGGACGCAGCCAACAAGGGCTTCAGCAAGGACCACAAGGACAAGTGGAATCTCCTGATGCGCTCCAGGGTGTCACTGCCCTTCTTGCGAGGCATGCTCAGCAGCCAAGGCACCAAGCCAGCCACGCAGCCAGCCTGCCACCCAGCCACCCAGTCCAGCAGCCTTGCCCGCCCCCGCAACCAGGAGTGTGACACGCACACGGGGGGGTACACAGCTAAGTACATCTTGAGCCGTGAGCGCCTGCTCAGCCTCCCAGGCGTCTCAGCAGAACAGTTGGGCACCCTGTGCACTGCTGTCGTTGGGGCTGTTTTCCTTGGAGCTGATCCATTTGGGCACACGAGAGCAAGCATTTGGGCACACGAGAGCAAGCAAGCACACGAGAGCAAGCAAGCACACGAGAGCAAGCAAGCACACGAGAGCAAGCAAGCACACGAGAGCAAGCAAGCACGCTGGAGGATTTCCTTGATGACATCCTGGAGCTGGCAGCTGGCCAGCCGTGCAGCACGTTGTGGCATGCCACTGCGGCATGGATTGATGCTAAAGCAAAAGTTGTTGTTCGTTAACAAAATCTAGTGCCAGGGGCCTTTGCTATGGAGTGTAGAGGCCTGCAGGTGCGAGTGGGGCCATGTGGGAGGACACGAGGTGCGAGGGAGTGCAGCAGGTCATGGCACCGTGGACCGAAGCACATGTCTCGGTGGTGATGTCCCAAAACGATGTAGCGACACAACGAAGGCTTCGCACCTACGCATATGCTCTAGCTACAACGAACAAAGCGCATAACCAGGGGAACGAGCAGAAAAGGCTCAAGTATGAAGAGTCCCGCGGTCAGTTTGACTATCAGGCCACATAGTCTACTGTAACAAGAAGTGAAGGGTGCACATAGTGTCTTGATGAACCGCTACAGCATACAACCACTCCGTCTCTCGCTTGACAGCGCGAGCGACACAAATGACAAGTGAAAGGTAATAGATGTTAATAAATATGCGGCTGTTCTAGACGCAGCATCAGCAGTGGTGTGGGTGCGTTAAAGAAGCATTCCAGCATCTTAGGTTTCAAACTCGCGATTTCGGCCATCGCAACACAAAGCGCGACTGCACACATACTTGCGTTTGCTTCATCACGGCGTCATTAAGAAGGTCGAGGGTGGAGGAGGCGTGCATGGTGATATCTGCCCACAAAACATAGGCCGGGTTCACGCCTAAGGAGTGCATCATATACATAGTCATGGACGCTCAGGACAGCCGTTCCATGTAGCCAAGCGAGCCCTCTACATACTGATGTGCTTCGTTGATCAATCCGCAAACTGTACGAGAAACAAACCGCGTGAAACGGACACACCCCCTTTTCAAGGGGGTTGGGAGGCCCTGACTTTTAAACGCGGCTTATCTGTAGGCCTGCAATGTTTAAGTTGCAGAAATACTTAGTTTGCCCAAGGTCAGACACAGTGTTACCAAAAACGGTTCAGAACGGTCCGTATTTACCGTATAATCGTTTTTTCAAAAGTGGCTTTGTATTTTTCCGTTTTTACAGACCGTTTATACGGTGGTCCGCGGCCTTTGGCGGCACAGAGCGATGCCTCTACCCAAGGAGCTACATAAGGCTGTACATGATTCTTATCAACAACTCAAGCAAGATAGCGGGTCCCCGAGGTTCCAGTGCGGAAACTGCGACTTAGAGTTCGCCGCATCTAGCGTCACACGCCACCACATTACGGGCAGCGGAAGAGATGTCGCGACATGCCTGATGCCCGACTGCGAACTGAAGTCACAGCTTTTGGCAAAGGATGCAGTACAGCGATGCAGTACAGGATGCAGTAGCAAGCGAACTACAAGCCCAGAAGACAGCCCTTGGCAAAAGCAACGCGGGGCCGCAGAAGTGCATGTTGAAGAGCTGGACGACTTGGTACGTTACTGCCACATCTGTCGTTGTAGACCAGTTGCAGTTGCAAGATGCTAGCAAGAAGGAAGCATGCTGCAAGTTGCAAGTCGCAGGAGCAGGTGTACATAAGTAGCTTGGGGCTGCAGCCATGAGCAGCTGCCAAGAGCAGTAGCCAAGACAATAGCTCCTTCCCTACCCCTACCCACCCGCCCCGCCCCGCCCCGCCCCGCCCCGCCCCGCCCCGCCCCGCCCCGCCCCGCCCCGCCCCGCCCCGCCCCGCCCCGCCCCGCCCCGCCCCGCCCCGCCCCGCCCCGCCCCGCCCCGCCCCGCCCCGCCCCGCCCAACCTCACCAAGAGTCTTGCTCTTCACCAAGGGTCTTGCTGTTCAGGTACTTGGCTACCACGCGCAACTGCCGCCTCACAGTGGTTCTCTGCCCAGGTCGGTGTGGGTTGGGCACCTGGCACTGCTCATTCACGAACAGCTCTCGGCAAATGCCCAGCTTGCGGCGACTGACCTGTGTCTGCAGCACCAGCCTGGCTGTGCTGAGGTAGTGTTGTGCAAGGTATGCAGCTGGCCTGGCCACAGGCTTCCCACGGCGCCCTACTTGCGTGGGAATGAAGTTGGCTGTCAACGCGGGTGGGTCAGGAGCCTGGCAGGGCTGCTGAGCTGCACTGCCTAACGGGATGCCATAGCCACCCTCAGCACACCGCTGCAGCACCTCTGGTGACACCCGGTGCCGCATCAGGATGTTCATTAGCTGCCGCTGATGCCAGGTGAGCCGGGGGCCGATTGAACGGTAGCGGCGGATGTTGCGTAGCGCAAGGGACAGCCGGTGCTTGTCTTGCTGCAGCAGCTGGATTGCATGGGTGCGCTCCTCAGCCAGCTGCTCCAATGACTCATTCTCACCCTGCAGCTCCTGTTGTGCTGCCTGCAGCTGCTCCATGTCTGCCTGCACTTGCTGATAACTTGCTGTCGCATCACTGAGCTGCTGGTGGAGCCCCGCAACCTGTGCCCGCAACTCCATGTCGTCGTCCTGTGCCTTGTCCATCTGAGGTTTCAAGCCACGAAGGCAACACTTAAACACTGCCTTGGGTGAGGCATTCAGCTCTTGCAAGTGTTGTAGCAGCTTCTTGCTGAGCCTCTTACCCCCCATGGTGGTGGCAGCAAGCAAGGGAGCGGATGGGAGGGATTGGGGGTTGTGGACTGGGAGAGAGTGGGCTGGGAGGGGGCGGGCTGGGAGGGGGTGGGCTGGGAGGGGTGGGTTGGGAGAGGGTGGATGGGGAGGGGGTGGGCTGGGAGGGGGTGGCCGGGGAGGGGGTGGGCTGGAGGGGGAAGGCTAGGAAGGCTTGGGAAGGGGGCGAAGGGTAGGGCTGGGAGGGGGTGGGCAGGCTGAGTGAGGTGGGCTCCTGCAACGATGGGTGGAGGGGGGGCGGGCATGGTGGGTCGTTGCATGCCGTGGCCTAGAGCATGAACATGATGTAACCCATGATGTAAGGAGACCCGTCTCGCCGCTGTTATTTGTTCGCGGGCACATGCGGCAGTACACGAGCAAAGATTCCAATGGCTAGCGCTGATGGTCAAATTACGCGGACTAACCTGCGGCTGCCAATGTGATAAATGCTATTGAAAACAGTGCAGTACCGAGAGAGTATTTGCATGAACATTACCAACCCCATGTTGGGGCCGCCCGAGCAGCACCCGTGTTCTACATCCGAGAAAGAGATTGTACGAGCTGCGCAACCATGGCATCCGACATTACTTCCAGTGCGTTTCCCGCAGGCCCCTGCCCAGCTGCATCAGATGGCGTAGCTGAGAGGTCTGTCGCAACCTCGTGCCTCACAGCCAAAGCCTCGTGTTTACGGCGCCACCTTTCAAATGCCCTTTTGTCGCTCAACAACTGCTCATCAAGCATGTTGCAGTACCGCTGAAGCCCGCATCCCGCCACGTACTTCAAGCGAGCCATGACGTCGGGATCGCAGCCAAGGCGCTCGCATACCTCCACGCCTCTTTTCCCCGCAGCTTCTAGCTGAGCCTGCCAATCCGGGCTACTGGCCAGGAGGGGCGGCCATTGCTGGCACACGGCGTACAGCTCCGCAGGAGGGCGCGATAGGATGGCCGGTCGTGCAACCACCGCGTCGCGGGCAACTGACCGAGGCACCCGAAGCGATGAGATTAGAGTGTCCAGATTGGTCTGCCACAGCCTGCGCACGCGTCGCAGCGGGGTGCATGACGGGACCATGGAATTGCGTTTGTATCTGGGCCTAGCTCAGAGCCCCAGGCAGTAGGGCGAGCCTAGGAGCTCAGCCCGGGTGCAACAGGTGATCAACGGAGCTTCACCCTGTGCTGCACGCTTTGGGTCCAGTGTAGTGTGTGATCCTATTGTACCTGTGCCGTTGGTGTGGTGGCAGTGTTATCGGTGATGCTGTTGGTGTTGCTGTCTTGTCTTGCAGCAGCTCAGGCGGAGCGGTTTTGTCAGTGGTGGTAGCGTTGTCACAGTGGAGGTGCTTGGACGCATGATATGCAGTGTTGCAGCGACAGCATTGCCAGCAGCGGCAGCAGCAACGGCAGCAGCAACAACAACAGCAGCAGCAGCAGCAGCAGCAGCACCTGAGCAGAGAGAGTGTACTCTATGCTGTACTTAGGTGCTTTACTGTGTACCTGGGGTCCTGGGCCAGCAGCCGAGGATTGCGGCACACCACATCCCCTGCCTGCGCAGGAGCCAGGCCCAGCACCGCAGCCACCTCCAGCACCTTGCTGTGCACCTGGGGCAGCAGCCAGTAGCAGCAGCCAGCCCCCCATAACCCCAACTATCCAGAGGTGGTAAACAGCGCTGTAGGCTGATGGGCTGATGACCTGTGCTACGCCAACACCAGTTATGGCACCGGCAGTGGCAGCTTAAGCCGCATGGGTTTTACCACTGCACCCCTCACAGCCCCTTCCCAGCTGCACCGTCATTGCCCATCCCGGCCCCTCCCCCTCCCCCCTCCCCCCTCCCCCCTCCCCCCTCCCCCCTCCCCCCTTCCCCCTACCTCCCCGTCCCAGCTGACCGTGACTCCAAGCCTGCCCTGCCCCACCCACCCACCGTGTCAGGGGTCTCCACTACCAGGTCCGGCCAGCGTGACACCACATGCCCCATGTTGCCCAGCGGCACGCCCATGAGCTGCATGAGGTAGTCCCGGCTGGCAATGAGGCGCAGGGTGCTGAAGGTGAGCAGGCGCGGCGCACGCAGCACTAGATCCACCACCCTCAGGGGCGGCAGCCGCAGCACTCGGCTCAAAGAGGTCACCTGCGCCTGAGGGCAGAAGGGGAGGGCAGGCAGCAGGGAGACCGACCAGGTCGCTTGGCTGTAGTGCCTGATTCGGACTTTGAATTGCTGAGCTGTAGGGCGTAGTGCTGAGCTGCTGAGTGGTAGTGCCTGTTCAGGCAACCGAGGCAGGGCAGCACGTGGCAATGTGGGGTGAAGTGCTTTCCTTCAGGCCCGTCGGCCTGGCAGGGGTGGCCTTGGCCCTGCCCACTAGCAGCGGGTGCATGACCCCTGCCCCTGCCCCTGGCCCTGCTCCTGCCCCTGGCCCTGATCCTGCCCCTGTCCCTGTCCCTGCCCCTGGCCCTGGCCCATGGCCCCTGGTGACACCCTCCATGGCACTGTTGATGCTGGTGGTGTGATGCCTGCTAGCCTGCTGCCTCCTAGTGGCCATGGGTGGTCTGGGTGTAGGCCTGCCCCCCAGCCCCTCCCCCTACCTGCTGTGCTGACGGGCTGCGTGTGAGCAGGCTAGGGTGAGCCGCCACCATTGCGGTGGCCACCGCGTGAGGCACCCGCAACAGCTGCTTCATGGCCGTCAGGTGGTCGTGCAGAGTGATGGGGGTGTACAGCAGCAGCTGCGGCTGAGCCACAAGCATGCCCAGCACCTGGGGGCCACAGCAACAGGGGGTGGGGGCCTGGAGGCAAGCAAAGCGAGGGTGGGGCCAGGGCTGGCGGTCATGATGCCAGGCTAGGGTCACCACCAGCCTTCACTCCTTGCCCCTGCCCCTGCCCCTGCCCCTGCCCCTGCCCCTGCCCCTGCCCCTGCCCCTACTCCTGCCCCTGCCCCTGCCCCTGCCCCTGGCCCTGCCCCTGCCCCTGCCCCTGCCCCTGCCCCTGCACCTGCCTCTACTCCTGGCCCCTACCACCTGGTTCTCTTGTCAGCCTACCACCTCCCTCCTGAGGCCCAGGCAGCCACCCCTGCCATGGCCTTCCTTCCCCGTCCAGCCTCAGCTCAGGACTGGCTGACACCCTCCGCTCCTGCTGGGCAGAGCTGCGCACCTGCCCAGTTGCCCAGCTGCAGTGCAGACCCACCGCCGGTGCCACCCTCACCCCTGCACACCCTGCCCGGCCCCCCGCAGCCAGGGCCTGGCTGGCCTTGCACCCCCTAGCCACCCCCTCACCGTGGCTCTAGGCAGGTACAAGCAGCCCATCAGCGCCTCCACACGCATCCTGACCACGCCTGGGTCCAGCTGCAGCAGCCGCAGCTCACGCACCAAAAAACTGCCTAGCTGCGCGCCATCCAGGCCCAGAGCCATCCCCAAGGCCTTGTGGTGCGACAGCAGCTGGGGGGGCGGCAGGCACAGGATGCCTGGGCACCTGCAGGGGGTCAAATGGACACAGGCATGCACTGGGTGACGTGTGCATACACGTGCCAGCGGCCACCTGCCATGTTTGGTCAGGTCCTGGCTGCTGTGTCACTGTGGTGGGCTCACACGCACCTAGCCTGAGCTGATGTGGCTGGGTGTGGCTGGTAGGAGTTGAACCCCCTACCTACCTGCATAGCTATGCTGGGACTAGGCACAGTGCACACACGGCAATGGCATGAGGAAAAGCCAACCAGTTTGGCAGCAGCAGGGAGGTGCCAAGCGCCCTGAGGCAATGGCACCAAGCTGGCGGGGCCGTGGCGGCAGCACTGCCAGCCTTGTCTGCGGCGGTGAACACTGGAAGCCAAAAGGGCAATGCCTCAAAAACAACAAGGACGAGGAGGGCTTACATGGCCAGCAGCCAGGCCACAGAGCATACGGGTGCAGGCCACGAGGGGCCAAGCTGCTGATCAGCCGACCCTGGCCTCATCGCCAGGTATCCCTGCCAAGGGCAGGCGCCCCTTCAGCAGGAACAGCAAGGACGTGTACGCCAAGGACTCAAGGTCGTCCCTCCGACTGGTCACGCGCCCCAGGTGGGCGTGGACGCTGGCATAGCGGGCAGTGCCTCAAAAGCCGTCTGGCTGCTTGTCATACCGCACGTGCCGGTTGCGATCCTTCCACTTCATCGCTGTATGCCCACACAGCAGATGCACTCACAATGAGGCAGGGGCGCACCGGGCAGGGGCCGTTGGCCACTGACCTGAGCAGGGAGTCCAGCAGCGCCTTGGGTGGTATGTGGAGCAGCACTGGCAGCCGCTGCATCACCACACCCACGTCTTTCAGCGGGGTGAGCAGCAGCTGGGGCCAGCTGGTGAGCAGCAGCTTGCTCTCAGACACACGGTGGGAGGGCAGGTAGCGCTCAGCCAGGCTGCGCAGCTCGCTGACCTGGGCCAGCGGCAGACCAGGGGGAGGGGCGGGCACCCAGGGGCAGCGCTGTGGCAGCTGGGGGGAGCAGGGGGGCGGGGGGAGGCAGGCCAGGAGCAGCAGGGGGGCTAGCGGGGGGCAGGTCAGGAGGCGAAGGGTACAGGATCGGCCCTGTGCTGCGGTGTGTGGCTTGTAGGCTTGAGGGCAGGGGCTGGGGCAGGGGCAGGGGTGCGGAGCAAGGCAAGGGCAGGGGCAGGGGTGCGGAGCAAGGTAAGGGCAGGGTCAGGGGTGCGGAGCAAGGTAAGGGCAGGGGCAGGGGTGCGGAGCAAGGCAAGGGCAGGGGCAGGGGTGCGGAGCAAGGCAAGGGCAGGGGCAGGGGTGCGGAGTGAAGGCAGAGGCAGCCACCAGGAGGGTGCCCCTGGGCCAGTATGCTGCAAGGCCAGTACATGCTTCAGTATGACAGCAGGAGAGCGTGGCAGTGTGTGGAGGAGAGGGTGGATGGAGGAGGATGGAGGATGGAGGGGTGGCTCAAACATCACTGCAGCTGTCAGGAGTAGAGCCCGCGACCTACCTGGTCCTGTATTGACTCCAGGGGGGTGGCCAGCAGCAGGCGCAGGGAGCTGGGGCCTAAGCGCGTCAGCACGGGCAGCAGGCTGGGCACCGCAATCTGCAGCGCTGCAGCCAGCTGTCCCACCTTCACGATCACAAGTCACACACAGCGGGGTAGATTGCAGTGGCCAGCATCACCACCACCACCACCACCACCACCACCACCACCACCACCAACAACAACAACAACAACAATGACAACAACAATGACAACAACAACAACAGCGACACCACCATTTACAACAAAACGGCTAGCTTTGGAGAAGGCCCGCAGCCTGAGCTGGCACACCAACAGCGCAGCCACCACCCTAGGTACTCACAGCCCCCTGGTGGACCTCTGGGCCTATTGAGCTCAGGCTGAAGACCAGCTGACCATTTTTGCGGCACAAGGTGACCAGCTGCACGGCCGCAACGCCCCTGGCTGACAACATGCCAATGCTGACCACTGTGAGCTGTTTCAAAGGTGGTGATGCTGATGCTGATGAAGCTGATCCAATGCCAATGCCTCTGCCTGTGTCAGGTCCAGTCACATGCCCAGTGCCCTTGCCTTCTGCCAGTGGCGCAGCCTGCCCCACCCCGCCCCACCTGCTGCGCCAAGCTGTCCTCCTCCACCTCAAGCAGCCCTGGCTGCTTGGCAATGAGGGGTGCTGCATCTGCCTGGGCCATCCCAAACGCTGCGGCAGTAGCCGCCAACCTCTTCCCTAGCTCTTGCGGTGGCAGCATGAGCAGTTGGGGCTTCTTCAGCAGCATGCACAGGGCCGGCAGGGGTCCCAGGCTAGGCACCAGCTGCAGCAACGCAGCCACACAACTGACCAGCTGCTGCCGTGGCAGGGCCAGGGAAGCAGGGTACCGTCTGAGCAGGCGGCGGACTTTGTCAGGCGGGGCGGCGAGGCTGGCGGCTAGGCTGTCAGCGTACCAAGACACGTCATGAGCAAGGTTGCCTGCACACCATGCGGCAGCAGCAGCAGGTAGCAGGCGAGAGCGGTGACCAGGACACCCCATGAAAATGTGCCCTCGCTTGACAACATGAGACTTCTATGCAGAACCTGCAGGTCACATTTAGCCGCATTGGAGAGCTAGCTGGCCGTCCTCCTCTGTGTCCTTGCCTCCTTGATCAGGCTTTGGTAGGAAAGGTTCAGTGCTCCTTTGCTGCTGCACAAGCCATATCCGCTCTCCAGCCCAATAGCCTGGCATCCTTTGTGCACCCAATTGTTGCTTGGATTATCTGGTGAATGATGTGATGGGCAGCACTTGCCAGCACTGGTGGTGTCCTGCAGCATGTCGTCCAATGCCAACGAGTCTAGGGCATACCCCAAGGCTACCACTTGGCGGGCTGTGCAGCGCAGCAGAAGCAGGCATCGGTAAGTGCCAGGGGCATGGCATGGGGCTATCTGGGTGCGCAAGTGTACCGCGTGCGGCAGCTCCAGCGTTCACGCGCCGGCATGATGACCAACTGCTTCTATAGAAGGACGCGCGGAGCAGAGCGTCGCGGAGGCTGCCAGGAATTGGACCTACTACACGCGGGAGCAGCATACAGAGTTTATACAGCAGGTCACCGCAGCCATACCCGTGCTAGTCTTACTTTCGCCCAGTGGGATCCTTTATTTTCTGTTACACAACCACCGATCAACTGTCAGGAGGCAGCACTTGTGTGGCGCAGTGGTGCCCTGCTCCTGTCTAAAAAATGCAGTGTGAGTGAAGGTTGTGTAGCCAGTGGCATGTCCACTGCTATGGCTGGCCCTCCCCCCATGCCAGCTGCTGCGCCCGTGGGGTCCGTGGACGCTGCTGCTGTCACCACTGCTGTGCTTGTACCGGGCAGCTGCATCTCAGGCCAGCAATCAGCCATGGCAGTCGCACCCTTTGCAGGGGCCAGCCAGTTGAGCGGTGCCCTGATGTGTGTGTTCTTCACAGTCATTGGCTGCAGTGCCGGGTCGCTGCACTGCCTGGCTCGCCCTGAAGCCCTGGCCATGCTGGTACTGCTGGTGGTCATGGTGGCAGTGCACTGGGGCATGCTGCTGGCCGCCAACACCCTGATGCGCCTTCCTGCCTGGGCGCTGGTGCTGGGGAGCAATGCCAATGTGGGGGGCCCAGCCACGGCTGCTGCCATGGCCAACAGCAGAGGCTGGCCTGCTATGGCACAGACAGCGATGCTGACAGGCAGCTTGGGCTACGCTGTGGGCACGGCTGCAGGGCTGGCAGTGGCCTGGGTGCTGAAGGTGCCGTTGAGGCCCCGAAGTCATAAGTTGTGACAGGCAACCTCTAGTGAAGAGCAAAGCAGGGGGGGGATGCCATGGTCTGACCTTGAGCTTCGTCAAGTCTTGCCGATGGGATTCGCGACGTTCATTCCGCTGTGTACTCCTCAATTGCCACCCGCCTTGCCTCCAGCTCCCTCAGTGACGCCAGAGAGCCTGGCCCTTAGCCTCGGCGCTGCGGCCTGCGCCTGCAGCTGCGGCCACGCCCTTGCCCACGCCCTGGCAGTGCCGAGCCTGCACCTGCTGGCCATGACCCTGGTGGCAGCCTGTATTGCCGCCCTGGCGCCCAAGCTGCTCCCAGGGCACCCCTCTCCTGGGTGCTCCCGCTGCCCTGCTCCTGTCTTGACAGCAGCTGGGGAGGGAGGAGGTATGGTGGCCAGTGAACCATCCACTGCTATGGCTGGCCCTCCCTCCCTCCGCCACCCTCGGACCCCTTGTAAGACCACAAACGTCGACCTAGATGAATCTCATAAACCCGCGTGGCGAACAAACTGGGTGCCGAACTGTTCCGCATGCGGCGGAGCTGCGGCGCCTGTGATCGGATGTGACCAGCGGCGTTCCTCCGTTCAGTATTTGAAGGCGTTTCCCATAACCACCCAGGCTGCTTTCTTGTCGAGTTGTCGCTCTCTTCTCCCCGCTAGCAATGGCGGAGGCGATGCTTCCGCACCTCAGCTCCATCGAGAAGACAGCTGTACAGGTCTGTCGTGCTAGGGTTGTATGTGGACAGGTATGTGGGGCTGCTCTGCTGGATTATTATTTATTAGTATTATTAGTATTTATTAAAATTTCTGACCCTTTCTGACCCAAGCCTGCACCCCCAACTGCCCAACTTGGCACTGCGCCACTGTCATGAAAAGCTTGTGTCATGTTGTCCTACTACAGGTCAGCTACTACAGGATGCTTGGGGCGCTGGCAGCAGCAGGGCTCCCCATTAATGACCTAGCTGGCCTTTCTGACAGCCCCCTGGGGTTTGACTACCGTGCTCATGGCCTGCCTTACAACCCTTTGTTTGACAAGCTGTTTGTCACCCACTGCCAGCTGGGGTCAAGCTCAGGGATGCAGGGCTGGAACAATGAGCGCGGTCCCAGCATGATGGCGGTGAGCAAGGCAACCCAAGCGCAACACCATGCGGAAAGAAAAGCTGCAGGCTGCAGGCTGTTTTTCTTCTTTTCATTCTTCCCTGGAGCACCCATTTAACCAGGTGCAAGCTGCATTTCTTCTGTTCAGTCTGCCTGGATCGCCCTTGACAGCTGCGCAGCGGGTCCAGCAGAGCAGCCCCCCATACCTGTCCACATACTTGCCATGTCTTGCCCCTACACCCAGACATGCCTCCTTTGCTTCAGGTGCGCACGGTGGCCATAGACGACCAGCTGCTAGAGGCCATGGCGTCCCCTACCCCAGCAGCCGGCAGCGGCAGCAGGTCCTCCCCTATCCCAGCAGCCCCCAGTCTGCCCCTGGCCAGCAGCAGCGGCAGCAGGGGGCTGCATCAGGTGGTGATCCTGGGCGCCGGCCTTGACGCCCGCGCCTGGCGGTTGAGCTGGCCCTCCGGCACTGTTGTGTTTGAGGTTGACTCCGGCGCCCTGGAGCCCCTGAAGCAGCGCGTGCTGGGCGCCCTGCCCCTGGCCTGCCACACGCGCCACGCCCTGGTGGCTGACCTGGCCCGGCCCCACCAGCTGCGCAGCGCCCTGGCCCAGGCTGGCTTCCAGGCGGACCAGCCCGTGGTGTGGCTGATGGAGGGGCTCATCGGCTACCTCACACGCCGCCAGGCCAGAAGGCTGCTGAGGTCAGCGGGGGAGGAGGGGTCAGGGGTCAGAGGGGAGAGGCAGGCAGAGCCAGGCGGCAGGGCGCTGCTGCTCCAGTGCTGCACAGTGGGTGTGAAGGCTGAGGCCACTGAAGCTGCAGGGCAGCTCAGGAGGTGAGGGCAGCGGTTGAATTGGCCCAAGCAGGCCTTCAGCTCATGTGCACCTTGGCTTCTGCACCCAGCCCAGGAGGTGGTGGCATGCATCCTGACCCAGGTGCAGGAGCTGAGCTGCGTGCAGCAAAGACCAGCCCTGGCCATGCCGGTGACAGCCAGGCTTTGCCTGGGCCCCTCCCACCTCAACCTCCCCAGGTGCACCTATGAGCTGAGTGCGCCCGGCAGCCAGCTCATCGTAAACTGCCCGCCTACTGCTGAGGACCGTGCGGCTGCGGCGGCAAAGGGCGTGCAGCTACACCACAAGACATTTGAAGACAAGCACGCTACTCTGACGAGGTGTGCTGCACCAGCATGGAAGGAGAATGGTCTGGCATGGGGGCAATGTTGGCACTGGTGCTGCCTGCTGAAGCGAGTTGCGACGTGCTCATGTGGTGCAAAGCACGCTCACTGCATCAATAGGCAGATCAAACAGATCAAGCAGCAAGGGCAGGGCCCATCACAAGCAAGGGCAATCAGTGTGGATGGGTTCCAACGTATCAGGTCCCTGGGACCCCAACGTTACGGCCAATAGCCAGATTACGGCAGCCTGAAGCCGGGTATGTGCCTGTTATGATAAGATGGCGGCAGGCACCCTTGTTATTTGCCGGGCTGTGCTGCCAGGACAGGGTTCCAGGAGCGAAAGGTGGTCAGACCACACACCCTACACTGACACCCATCCACCATGACACAGCTGCAAGCAACTCGGTGACACACATGCGCACAAAAGTGGCTGCAGGCTGCTTGCAGCTGAAGGCGGCTTGAAGCTGAAGGCAGCTTGCAGCTGAAGGCAGCTTGCAGCTGAAGGCAGCTTGCAGCTGAAGGCAGCTCAGCCCAGCCCAGCCCGGCCCGGCCCAGCCCAGCCCAGCCCAGCCCAGCCCAGCCCAGCCCAGCCCAGCCCAGCCCAGCCCAGCCCAGCCCAGCCCAGCCCAGCCCAGCCCAGCCCAGCCCAGCCCAGCCCAGCCCAGCCCAGCCCAGCCCAGCCCAGCCCAGCCCAGCCCAGCCCAGCCCAGCCCAGCCCAGCCCAGCCCAGCCCAGCCCGGCGCCTGCTGCCCCCTGGTTATCATTGCAGAGTGAGGCACGCCGGCTGGACAGCTGAGCTGTGGGACGAGGAGAGCATTGCAGCTCGATATCGGCTGCCTTGCCCACGCGCACATGTGAGTGTGCATTTGTTTGTTTTGCCTTGTGCGAGAGGGCGTGTTGGCCACTGTTGACAGCAGCCAGCAGTGTGCGGCTGGGATCTTGGGCAGCCTTGTGCTTGCAGGTGCAGTTAGCAGCTGTGTGACCTCCCTCCACCACCACGAACCATCGCAGCCCTGACTCGGAACGTCCTGGCCCATTGCTGCTTGCCCCTGCTGAGGATCTCTGTCAGCAGCAGCAACCAGCAGTGTGCTGCCAGGACCTGGGCCGTGCTTTGCAGATCTGTTTGCTACATCCAGGGCCAGCCCCTGTATCACCCTGTCTCTGGGTGCCTGGTGTCATGACAGCCATGCTCTACCTGCTCCCATGCACATTTCACCACTGTGCGCAGCACCATGGCATGGGGTTATGGGGGGTCACTCTCAGCCCGGCCCGACGGCCACAACACCCTTCACTAGGTTCACGTTGGTGATGCTGCATCACTCGGCTTCCCCTTCCCTTGCCTTGCATCGCATGTTGCCAGTGCTGTGTGAGTAGGTCTCACTCTCGGTGCACGCCTGTTGTGCAATCTGACATGTGGCATGCAGATCTGTGGCTGCAAGTCAGAGCCAGGGCGTCATGGAGCGTGGCCTCTGCGGCTGGGGCCGCTAAGCTGTGCAGTGATGTGAAACGCCCATTGTGGGGCCACCCCTGGTTCTAAGCATGCCCATCCCAACCCCTCCTGGTTGGGACCTTGCCTAACCCCACCCCTTCGTTCCTACCCTCAACGGTTCCCTTAGCATCACTCTTCCTTCTCACACCTGCTCACACCTCACAGACTTTTAATCTCGGCCTTATTCCCTAACCTTCTTTGACATGCTTAAAAGAAGCTTCGGTTGGCCTTTGTCCTTGTCGCGGTGTTTGCCTCTTCTCAACCCCAAGTTTGCTGTTCCTCCTGTTTTGCCTGCTCCTTCGCCTTTAGTCCAGTTGCCATCTTGCTTTCTGTTTTGCATGTCTGTTTCAATCCACCCATGCCTTGCCTCCTCGTTGTGAAAGCAACTATCGCCTTCAATCGCACCGCCAACCTCTGGATGTCATTGATGACCTTGTGTATGTGGGCTCAGGTATAATTCAAAGAAGTATGTACACAAATACACTTAGCAGCAGGTAGCCACAGCTGCATTGCCAAACTAGCACTGATTGCGCTGCATGGGTACCTCTGGGCATCAACCGCTTGCATGACCTGCACGTCTCTGTTTGCAAAGCATGGAAGTGCCTGGTGTTTAGGCAGCTTGTATCAGCAGATGGTATGATTTGTATGACTTGCCATGTAAAGCTAGCATTCCATTGATCACCTTGTGGAGGACGTGGCCCTCTCCGTGTCATCGCGCTCGGCGCCGCACCGTATACTGTAAAGGACTTGGCGGAAGGCGAGTGGGGGTCCCCCCTCATGCCTGAAGCCTTTGCCATGCGAGGCGAAGGCTAGCCAAACCCTGCGCTTTCACCATACGCGAGTTGGAAGGCGCGAGGCGCTTTAGCGCACCGACCACCTCCGCCACGACCCGCATCACTTCACCGTGATGTTCGCACGCGTCGTTCGGCGCATGCCCCATCCTCTGTGCACGCCGCCGCTGCCTCTCTTGCATCACCTGCAACAATGTAGTGTGCAACATCTGTGGTGCTTGCAGACGTCCTGAGGTATTCGCACGTCAGCAACCAGCGCTTGCGTGATGAAGTGTACGCAGGGACCCTCACCCGCACGAGCCGATCACTGTGGATGCGCGCACGTTCCGTTACAGCTGGCGGAAGCCCCGCCAGAGCCGCCACCGCGATGCCGTTGCTTCCCTGCGACGACGGCCATGCATCTGGTGGCGGACGAGGCAGGTTCAGACAGCGGCGTCTGCTCCGTAGGAATGCACAAACGGCATCGTACGGCACAGCCTCGAGAAGCCAGAGTCACTGAAACATGTCTTCGTCGGGCTGCGCGCTTACCTCTGGAGCGGCGCCTGGTCTCAGGGCATGCAGCGGCTTGAACTCGCCCTCCGCTGTGTACTCATGCGCCATGTGCGCCAAGACGACCGCAGACCTCAGCGCGGGTTCGCAGGTCAACTCCTGGTAATGTGTTGCGAACAAGGAACGGCAGCGCACGCCATCGGCCAAATGGCGCAGCACCGCGTACGCAAGAGCCAGGCCGTCATGGGTTGCCGTGCCGCGTCCCAACTCTGCGGAACCACCTCCCAAACGGTTATGAGACCAGCAGGCGGAGGTTACCCTGTGTACATCACACTTTGCAGTGCGAGCAGCTCACCATCAAGGACGAGCAAGGAGGAAGGGGAGGCCCCAGCCAGTCCCGCGGCCGTCTCTGCCATCTCTACCCGGAAGGTGGACTCCCCAGCCATGATGCGGTCATGCGCACCTGGGTAAGCATCACACACCCTGGCCCATGTGTTGCGTGGGAGTGGGTCAGTAGGAAGAGATGTGCAGTGTACTGTGCCAGGCGCAGCAGGGCAGGGCAGTACCAGGTCCAGTCCATGGAAGGGGTGGAAGGGCAGGGCACCAGCTGACAGGCACAGGGGCCACACTCCTCAGCATGTCTAGATGCAGGGCAGGGGCGGCAGGGGTGGCAGGGGTGGCAGGGTCGGCAGGGGTGGCAGGGGTGGCAGGGGCGGCAGGGGTGGCAGGGGCGGCAGGGGCGGTAGGGGTGGCAGGGGTGGCAAGGGCGGCAGGGGTGGCAGGGGCGGCAGGGGCGGCAGGGGTGGCAGGGGCGGCAGGGGCGGCAGGGGCGGCAGGGGTGGCAGGGGTGGCAGGGGCGGCAGGGGTGGCAGGGGCGGCAGGGGCGGCAGGGGTGGCAGGGGCGGCAGGGGCGGCAGGGGTGGCAGGGGCGGCAGGGGTGGCAGGGGTGGCAGGGGTGGCAGGGGCGGCAGGGGCGGCAGGGGTGGCAGGGGCGGCAGGGGTGGCAGGGGCGGCAGGGGTGGCAGGGGCGGCAGGGGTGGCAGGGGCGGCAGGGGCGGCAGGGGCGGCAGGGGTGGCAGGGGCGGCAGGGGTGGCAGGGGCGGCAGGGGTGGCAGGGGTGGCAGGGGTGGCAGGGGTGGCAGGGGTGGCAGGGGCGGCAGGGGTGGCAGGGGCGGCAGGGGCGGCAGGGGTGGCAGGGGCGGCAGGGGTGGCAGGGGCGGCAGGGGCGGCAGGGGCGGCAGGGGTGGCAGGGGTGGCAGGGGCGGCAGGGGTGGCAGGGGCGGCAGGGGCGGCAGGGGTGGCAGGGGCGGCAGGGGCGGCAGGGGTGGCAGGGGCGGCAGGGGTGGCAGGGGTGGCAAGGGCGGCAGGGGTAGCAGATGTGGCAGGGGCGGCAGGGGCAGCAGGGGTGGCAGGTGTGGCAGGTGAGATCTGGGGCAGGGGCGGCCCTAGGCGCAGGTCAGGCTGCTGAGTGGCAAGAGAGGTGCGTCCCCAGGCCAAGCTCCAGCAGTGTCCCTGAGCTTGCAACCAACCATACTGGACAGGTTGCAATTGCCGTGTGGGGGTTGTTGCCCAGGCCACGAAGCTCACGGTGCAATGTGAAACTTGGAAGAAAAGAAAGAGCACCACGAAGCAAAACCAGTGCCCAGCAAAACGCCCTGCATACCAAGGAATGTCACGCAGTGCTTTGCGGTGTGTGGATAGGGGGTGACCTGCTCCTCACCCACCCATGCGGGTGAAGATGCAGTCCACGGGTGCCAGCCGGGCCATGGCAGCGGGAACGTAGCAGCCCAGGTGCGCCATGATGGTCGCCACGCAGGTTGCGCGCAGTAGAGTGCTCTTGCCGCCCATGTTGGGGCCAGTGAGCAGCAGCAGGGGCGACTGGTGACAGTTGCTGCCCAGCTGCAGGGTGTTGGGCGTGACTGCGTGGAGGGTGCGCAGGCGCAGGGGCATGGTTGGGGGAGGGTAGGGGCAGGGGCAGGGGCAGGGGCAGGGGCAGGGGCAGGGGCAGGGGCAGGGGCAGGGGCAGGGCAGGGCAGGGGCAGGGGCAGGGGCAGGGGCAGGGGCAGGGGCAGGGGCAGGGGCAGGGGCAGGGGCAGGGGCAGGGGCAGGGGCAGGGGCAGGGGCAGGGGCAGGGGCAGGGGCAGGGGCAGGGGCAGGGGCAGGGGCAGGGGCAGGGGCAGGGGCAGGGGCAGGGGCAGGGGCAGGGGCAGGGGCAGGGGCAGGGTGGAGGGGAGGAGGAGGAGCAGGGTGGGGTGGAGGGGAGGGGAGGGCCAGGGGCAGGGTGAGGGGGTGGGAGGGAAGGAGAAGCGGCAGTAGCTGCCCACCCGGATCTCCGTAATCCACCCCCACCCACCCACTAACCACCTACCCAGACCGTAGTTTTCCTTTAAACACACCCAGTCGCCCTGAATCCCGGCAGCAGCAGTGCATTGCCCCTCACCTCGCATGCCTTGGGCTGAGGGGGCTGAGCTGTACAGCAGCAGTGGGTGCCATAGCTCCTGCAGGTCCAGCACTTGCTGGTCAGAGGTGACCCGCAGCGCCTGGCCCCGGCCTTGTGGGGCTGACATTGCTGGCCGCTGGTCAGAGAGGGACCCTGCCACGGGGGCCGCAGCCGTGAAGTGTGGGCGGCAGAAGGTGCAGCCTGCGGTCAGCAGTGTGTGGGGCTGGTGTTGAGGGCGACCACATGTTTGCCAGTAGTGGGGCGCCGTGGCACTGAGTAGTATGTGTGGACATTTGCACTTGTTGGCATATGCCTTGGCAGGCAGGCAGCCAGGGAGGGAGGGAGGGAGCACCCAGTAAAACAGCAGAGCATGCAAGAGAGTGGCACAGGCATGTTCTGGCAGGCTCCAGCCAGTCAGCTTACCGACAACGAAACGTTGGAGCATGCAAGAATATGGGAAATGCACATCCTGAACACCTCCAGCCAGCCAGTGCCAGACTAGCACAGGACTGCCCAGGACACCAGCCAGCCAGTGCCAGAGCAGGCCGCCCAGGTTGGGGTTGGGGTTGGAGTTGGGGTTAGGGCTATTGTAACCTTAATCCTAACACCAGCCAGCTGTGCCAGAGCTGGCCGCCCAAGTTTGCCGCCCTCTACTTACCACTCCAGTCAGCTCTGCCTGGCCTGGCCTCACCTGGGGGGGCGTTGTCAGGGCGTGTGGCCACCGCCATGCCTGCCAGTGCATCCAGCTGTGCCAGAGCGTCCAGCAGGCGGGTGAAGACAGGCTGTGCAGTGCTGAACACTGCGGCGGCTCCGGACAGGGCAGAGCGCAAGGCCAGCTGCTGCACTGCCTGCGCCTGGTTGAGCAGCTGGGCGAGAGGGGCGAGCCAGTCCAGCTGCACCAACACGCAGGCGCCTTGCCGCCCCAACAGCTGGTACCCTGACTGCAGCAGGCAGAGGGGGCGGGCAGTAGTTCAGGTTGGGCTGAATGCAAGGCGTTGAGTGGCCAACAGGGTAGTGTGGGCAGAGCAAGGGGCAGGAGGGTGCAAGGTGTCGGCACAAGGTGAAGGGGGGTCACGAGAGGGCAATATAAACCCCTTGAGGCCCTACCACAGTCCCATGGGCACAAACCAAGACGCTCGGTGGCTGACACCCGCACTCCCAAAGGGCCATCTTGTTCTCCAGCAGCGCTCGATGGCTGCACTGCCCTCTCGATGGCACGCCATCTTGCGCCATCTGGTTCTCCAGCAGCTGGCCCTGCCTTGCCGCATCCAACCCATCTCATGCAGACACCATGCAGACATCATACTAGTGACCACCCATGTGCCTGATGCCTGACCTGAACTCCCTGACCCACCTTGGTCAGCATTGGGCCCAACCCAGCAGGGACTTTGGCCATGCCCTGCACTCCCTCATCAACGGCCTCCATGCGCCTGGCCTGGGCAGGGGTGGCCCCTTTAGCCACCAGAGCGGCGCGCTGTGAGTGGAAAAAGTCATGAAAGTCGTGAAAGTCGCGAAACGACGTTGAAACCCTAGTCATGTGAGAGACGTCTGTCCTGCTGCCGTCTATTGTGACGCGCAAAGTGTGGCCGTGGCCGTGGCCGTGGCAGTGGCAGGGGTGGCAGCAGTGGGGTGAGGGCCCCGTGTTGTATAGGGGTGTCACGGTGAAAGGCAGCAGGGCACAAAACACTGGGCACAAGCTTGTAGGCTACCAGCATGCAAGCCTGCAGATTTGTCTATTTACCAAAAATGCCCAGTGCATGGTCATGTGGATACACATGTGTGTGCTTAGTTGTGAATGGGTGGTTGTGAGCGTGGCCAGTGAGAGCATGCTGGGGCGAGTCTCACATGCGGCAGAGCAAGGCCAGCTAGCCAGAGGCCTGGCGACAGCCTCAGCCGTGGCCACCCTCAGCAGCCGTGGCTAACCCCCCTAGGGACCCCCCAGCCGTGACCCTGTGCACCTGCGCCAAGGTCCCCCTGCCCCTAGCCCCGCACCTGCAGCGTCCAAGACTCCTCCAGCCGCCCCTCCAGCCGTTCCACCTCCTGGCACGCTGCGTCGTAGTCGGGAAAAGCGCCTGCCTTGAGCTGCAGCCGGCTGCCTGCCTGCGCCTCCTCTCCATCATCCTGAACACAGGTGAGCAGCGTCAGGTCAGGCTCAGGCCTGCAGCTCAGCTCCACCTTCGCCACCATCACTAAGCAGCCTGACACAGACCTTATGAAATGACTATGCTGGGTGGCAATGCTGACTCCTACTCCGTGAAAATGAGCCGCGAAAACCTACAAATGCTTGGAAATGTCACAGACGTCTCAAAGCACAGCACCCATGGCCATGCCAAGTGCTGGTGATGAAGTGCTGGTGTCTCAAAGCACAGCACCCATGGCCAAGCCAAGTGCTGGTGATGGAGTGCTGGTGAGGATGCTGATGCTGACAGTGCTGGTGACTGCACACGGTACAGGTCAGGGGTGCTGCACCTGATCCACGTCAAACACTAGCAGCAGCTCCTCCAGACTGCCGACAGCAGCCTCAGCAAACTGTGTGCTGGCCAGCAGCAGCGGCACTCGTGGAGCATTCAGTTGCTGCGCGGCCTGTGTAGCAGCAGGGGCAGATGAGGTAGGCGAGCAAGAAGGCAGGCAGGCAAGCAGCCATGCCAGCTCCAGCCCCTACCGTGCTCAGGCTGTACACGGCCTCCAGGCATGCCAGCAGCCCCCCTAGCAGCTGGAAAACTGCACGCCAGCCGGCCTTCTCAAGGCAGCTGCCAGCCCAGCTGGCCCCGTTGGTGTCATCGTTCTCGTTGCCATCGTGTGTTGAGTCCTGCAAGTGCCAGATGCAAACCAGCGCGCAGTGACCTAAACTGAGGGCGAGGGCGAGGGCGAGGGCGAGGGCGAGGGCGAGGGCGAGGGCGAGGGCGAGGGCGAGGGCGAGGGCGAGGGCGAGGGCGAGGGCGAGGGCGAGGGCGAGGGCGAGGGCGAGGGCGAGGGCGAGGGCGAGGGCGAGGGCGAGGGCGAGGGCGAGGGCGAGGGCGAGGGCGAGGGCGAGGGCGAGGGCGAGGGCGAGGGCGAGGGCGAGGGCGAGGGCGAGGGCGAGGGCGAGGGCGAGGGCGAGGGCGAGGGCGAGGGCGAGGGCGAGGGCGAGGGCGAGGGCGAGGGCGAGGGCGAGGGCGAGGGCGAGGGCGAGGGCGAGGGCGAGGGCGAGGGCGAGGGCGAGGGCGAGGGCGAGGGCGAGGGCGAGGGCGAGGGCGAGGGCGGGGGCGAGGGTTGTCATCATAACCCTTCTTGCCTAACCCACCTGGTCAGCTCCCTCGGGCCTGCTTTGGGCCACCACAGCATCCAGGGCCTGGGCAGCGCGAGGCAGCAGCCGCTCCAGGTCAGGCAGGCGGGCCAGGCAGCCCTGCAGCGCCTCACCCAGCTCTGGGTGTCGCATGAACAGCTCCACCACCTGCAGCATGAGGGGACGGGAAGTCAGTGCTAACTGGGACACAGAGGCCACTCACAGCCAGCGTGCATTGCCCTAGGCTTGCATGGTGCCCTTGTCTGCATTGCTCAGTGCGTCTGAGGCGTTGCACAGTCCACACAGCAAGGCAGATAACAGCTAGCGAGGCTGCACACAGCTATTCAACATCACTCTATACCACAGCACACAGGTATTGCTGCAGCTGTGGGTCGGCAGTAGCTCTCCAGTGTTTGAGGCGCCCTAGCAGTAGCTGGTCAGAGGCGATTCTGCCCAGGCCCCGCTGACCTGCAGCCGCTCCTCTATGTCCTGGACGATTGCCAACGGCCTGCGAGGTGTCGAGGCACCAGGTGGCTGCGGCATGCAAGCCAGCATGGAAGACATGCCACCACACACTCTGACCCAGCCATTGCTGCAACAGACATGACATACCCCCATCCCGTGCCTCCCCTGCCTCCTCTTCCTGCCTCCTCAGTTTCCTCTCCCCTACTGCTCTCCCTCCTACTCTTCTTCCTCCCCTGCCTCCCATGCTTTCACCATCACACATCTCTCCCTCTCCCTCTCCCTCTCCCTCTCCCTCTCCCTCTCCCTCTCCCTCTCCCTCTCCCTCTCCCTCTCCCTCTCCCTCTCCCTCTCCCTCTCCCTCTCCCTCTCCCTCTCCCTCTCCCTCTCCCTCTCCCTCTCCCTCTCCCTCTCCCTCTCCCTCTCCCTCTCCCTCTCCCTCTCCCTCTCCCAGCCCAATCCCAGCCCTCTCTAAGACCTCTCCCAGGCCCACCCCAGCCTGCCATACACCCGTCAGCCATAACCTCCCAAGCTTACCTGCAAATCCACTGCCGCACCCGCCTGCGGCCCATGGCATTCGCAGCCAGATCCAAGAAGTCCAGCAACGAGCCGCGCCGCCCCGACCCCGCATCCCCTGCCCCTCCTCCACCCACCGCCTGTCCCACCCCCTCCAGTAGCTCCAGAGTGGTCAGGGCTGCATGGTCCAGCAGCACATAGCGGCGGCCAGGCTGGCCAGCAGCCCCAGGCAGACCACCCTGGGCCTGAGGACCGTGGTGTTGTGAGGTGCACTGCTCTAAGCAGCTCACGCTCGTGGCACTGTGCACAAGCTCGGGCAGGGCACAGCAGCGCTGGAGGTGCTGCAGCAGCACAGCAGCGGCTTGCACGGCCAGTGGGGCGGACGTGACGAGCCGATGCAGCAGGGCTAGGAGCGCCTGAGGGCCCGTGGGGACTTGACTGCTCTCGTGGTCTCCTCTCCCATCGGTTCTATGGAGGCTGGGCACTCCGGACTCGACCAGGGGCTGTAGCAGCAGTCGGCAGTGCGCCAGAGCGGCTTCTCCGTACTCGGCACCCAGGGCGACGCCCGGGCTTCGGGCGCCGGCCAAATCGGAGTCGCGGCAGGCTCCATGCGGGGTGCCAAGCTGCGACCGCGTCGGGAAGGGAGCCGACGGTTGGCACGCTGGCTGGTAAGAGGTGGGTACAAAGGGCTGTGAAGACGCGCCGCGAGGTAAGCCTTGGCATCGCCATGCAGTGCCTTGGACCTGCTGGGTCAAGCTCGGGGCGCAGCGCCCCGGCACTCCGGCAGCGGCAGGGTGGAAGGCGTGCAGGGGCAGCAAAGACAGAAGGCCGCAGTGGGGCGCAGCCGTTTGAGCGGCGCGGGACAGCCCAGCAGGTGAGTGGAAGGCAGCCGCCACGCCGCTGTGTCGCGCGAGGAGTGAGAGTGTGGCGGGGCTGCGGCGGGGCAAGACACGACGGGTGGTATCTCATCAGAATTTGTCGTATTGCGTGCTCCTTGTCCACCTCCTGTATAGTTCCTGACAACTTACTACACCTTGCATCGGGGTGGTGAACCTTCCCCTTCCCCTTCCCCTTCCCCTTCCCCTTCCCCTTCCCCTTCCCCTTCCCCTTCCCCTTCCCCTTCCCCTTCCCCTTCCCCTTCCCCTTCCCCTTCCCCTTCCCCTTCCCCTTCCCCTTCCCTACCGCTCCCACTCAAACTCGCCCATGAGCTACATTCCCACCACCAGCCTTACAGCCACCATCAGCATGTCTAGCCACATCATCACTTGCTGCAATGCCATGCAAGGCATATGCAGCACCTGAGTGATGTTTGCGGCGCGACCACCTCCGCAGGATCCAGGCGCAGCAGCAGGTTGGATAGCAGGTGGCCGCCTGTGCCTGATCCCGCCTCGAGCTGGCCCACCTGCGGGATACGAACCAGGGTGGATGGCTATGGGGCGTGGCGCCCAGCACCTACACCAGCTCATGCTCGATATATAGTCTATTCTTTGCTGGGAAACGTAAGCCGGGCTGCGGTCGGGCTGATTGTTCAGCTGCAACACGCAACATTGCGTAATAGACTGTCAAGGGGATCCAGGGTTTGAAGGCTGATCGCTGCTTGCCACCCTCCATGCTGGCTGCTGCTGCTGCTGATGCTGCTAGCATGTTATCCTTGTTTGAGGGATAACAGCCAGGTTTCTCAAAGTTCACCAGCACCTACACCATACCACACTGCACGGCACTCCTGGCCATGCCGCTGTGCCACTGTAGCTGGGCTGCAACACGAGGGGGTGGGGAGTCCGTGCCAGTCCGCACAGTGTGCAGCCGTCAAGCCGCACAGCTTGACAAACGAGTAGAATACCAAACGTCAACTGGTGTTACAACATATACCAGGTCCAGGAGCATCAGCTGGTAGAGTGTCGTGAGGAGCAAGGCAGAGAGGTGGTGATGACGGCAAGCCTTAATCTCCTGGCCTGCTCCTAAGGGCGCGTCATACCCGACAGCACAGCAGCACCCTGCTGCACGGCACCCACCCCTGCCCTCGCATCAGCCCCCACCCCTGCCTCCCCCCTCCCCCTGCTCACCTGCACTTGTCCCAGAGCTGCGTCCAACACTGCCACGCCCAAGGCACCTGCTGGGCCCTCCACCAGAGCCACCAAAGGTCGGGTGGAACCACTGCCACCTGGGACCTGCAGCCACGGCCAAACCTCTTTACGCTCATAGCCTGCTGCAACGGTGCCTTATAAAGCACACAGGTAGTGCTTTGTAAGCCAGGGATGAAGCCGCAGGGCAGAAGGTGGAGGGAGGAGGGCATAAGGTGGAGGGCGGAGGGCAGAAGGGAGAGGGTGGAGGGCAGAAGAGAGAGGGTGGGTGAGGAGGGAGCAAGGAGGAGGGTGTATCTGTCCCCCCACCCTGGCTCCAGGCCTGCCTAATCTCAACAGGGGGAAGCAGCAGCAGGCCAGGGTGGGCGGTGCAGGCGAAAGAGGCCAGGCCAGTGGGGCTAAGCACTGCCTTCCCACCCCTGCTGATCACTCCAGGTCACTCACCAGGCTGACGTCATCGAAGTAGTGTGCGTGGGTCATGGTGCCCGGGGTGTACACGCGCACCAGGCGGCGCTCCAGCACGTTGCCTGCCGCCCCGCCCTTGCCGGCTGCCTGGGCGCTGCGGGGGCCTCGGCTATGCACCTCCTCCACTCGGCCCACGCTGTAGCCTAGAGCCAGCACCTGCACTGGACAGCAGGCAAGGTGGGCAGGGGCCAGCTATCAGGGCACAGAACATGGGAGTGCGCCCATTGGCTTGGCCAGTAGGTGGGTAGGTGGGTGGGCAAACGGATTAATGGGCAGCCGGGCAGGCAGCTGGGCAGGTGGGTGAGCAGGTGGAAGGGCAGGTGGGTGGGCAACCAGGCAGGTGGGCAGGTGGGCAGGTGGGTGGGTGGGCAGGCAGGCAGGGGGCATCAGCATCATGCGCACCTTGGCAGCCCATGCAGGGAAAGCGTCCTTGGTGCAGCCGCACTGCAGGCAGACAACTGTGGCTTCATGACATAGCCAGCCAGGCCCTGATGGTGGTGGGTGACAGAATGTAACTGTCGCCTTCCCGCACGCCCTCTGCTCCCCATGGCGCCCTGAGCCCTGAGCCCTGAGCCAGCCCTGATGAGCCCTGATGAGCCCTGATGAGCCCTGATGAGCCCTGATGAGCCCTGATGAGCCCTGATGAGCCCTGATGAGCCCTGATGAGCCCTGATGAGCCCTGATGAGCCCTGATGAGCCCTGATGAGCCCTGATGAGCCCTGATGAGCCCTGATGAGCCCTGATGAGCCCTGATGAGCCCTGATGAGCCCTGATGAGCCCTGATGAGCCCTGATGAGCCCTGATGAGCCCTGATGAGCCCTGATGAGCCCTGATGAGCCCTGATGAGCCCTGATGAGCCCTGATGAGCCCTGATGAGCCCTGATGAGCCCTGATGAGCCCTGATGAGCCCTGATGAGCCCTGATGAGCCCTGATGAGCCCTGATGAGCCCTGATGAGCCCTGATGAGCCCTGATGAGCCCTGATGAGCCCTGATGAGCCCTGATGAGCCCTGATGAGCCCTGATGAGCCCTGATGAGCCCTGATGAGCCCTGATGAGCCCTGATGAGCCCTGATGAGCCCTGATGAGCCCTGATGAGCCCTGATGAGCCCTGATGAGCCCTGATGAGCCCTGATGAGCCCTGATGAGCCCTGATGAGCCCTGATGAGCCCTGATGAGCCCTGATGAGCCCTGATGAGCCCTGATGAGCCCTGATGAGCCCTGATGAGCCCTGATGAGCCCTGATGAGCCCTGATGAGCCCTGATGAGCCCTGATGAGCCCTGATGAGCCCTGATGAGCCCTGATGAGCCCTGATGAGCCCTGATGAGCCCTGATGAGCCCTGATGAGCCCTGATGAGCCCTGATGAGCCCTGATGAGCCCTGATGAGCCCTGATGAGCCCTGATGAGCCCTGATGAGCCCTGATGAGCCCTGATGAGCCCTGATGAGCCCTGATGAGCCCTGATGAGCCCTGATGAGCCCTGATGAGCCCTGATGAGCCCTGATGAGCCCTGATGAGCCCTGATGAGCCCTGATGAGCCCTGATGAGCCCTGATGAGCCCTGATGAGCCCTGATGAGCCCTGATGAGCCCTGATGAGCCCTGATGAGCCCTGATGAGCCCTGATGAGCCCTGATGAGCCCTGATGAGCCCTGATGAGCCCTGATGAGCCCTGATGAGCCCTGATGAGCCCTGATGAGCCCTGATGAGCCCTGATGAGCCCTGATGAGCCCTGATGAGCCCTGATGAGCCCTGATGAGCCCTGATGAGCCCTGATGAGCCCTGATGAGCCCTGATGAGCCCTGATGAGCCCTGATGAGCCCTGATGAGCCCTGATGAGCCCTGATGAGCCCTGATGAGCCCTGATGAGCCCTGATGAGCCCTGATGAGCCCTGATGAGCCCTGATGAGCCCTGATGAGCCCTGATGAGCCCTGATGAGCCCTGATGAGCCCTGATGAGCCCTGATGAGCCCTGATGAGCCCTGATGAGCCCTGATGAGCCCTGATGAGCCCTGATGAGCCCTGATGAGCCCTGATGAGCCCTGATGAGCCCTGATGAGCCCTGAGCCAGCCCTGAGCTTGTGCTGGCGGGGTGGTCGGGGCAGCCGGGGTGGCTGGGGTGGGGCCTACTAGGCTGGGTATGCCCTAACTAGCAGCAGCGGCGGCAGCAGCAGCATTAGGTCGGCCGCAGCAGTACCTACAATGGCTCCACTTACCTTCATCAGGATCAGGATCAGGATCGGGATCATCATCATCATCATCATCAGCAGCAGCAGCAGCAGCAGCAGCAGCAGCAGTGTCTGAAACTGTCAGCAGCAGTGGATACAGTCATGTAGGTTGACAGCCCATGGTCCCCCTTACCTTCCACATGTTGGCCTTGCGCTCGCCTGACAGGGCCAGGCCCACCCGCATGCCCACATCAGCATCCACGTCAAACAGGTTGTAGCTGCAGGCAAGGCGACAGCACACCCTGGCATGCCTTGCCTTAGCACCACATAGCCCACAGTGACAGAGCAGCAGCAGAGCACGGTGCAGGGCACAGAGCAGACCTGTGACAGTCCTCTAGGCTGTTCACTCAGTTGCTGGCGCAGCCGCCGCCGCCGCAGCAGTAGCAGTAGTGTCGGCAACAGGGAGAGCAGAGCTTTAGGCCGCATCAGCAGCGGCGGCGATAACAGCGGCAGCAGTGGCAGCAGCAGCAGCGGTGCGCCTGACCTCCCAGCACTTACAACGATCCATGGCGACAGAAGAGCACCAGATCCATGGCCCGTGCCTTGATGGCCCAGAACTGCGGCATGGTGGTGGCACCACGGGGGAGTCAGGGACAGTGGCAGCAGCAGGGGCAAGGGAGCTGGGTGGCGGTGCGGGGTGGCAGCGGCAGGGTGGAGATTGTGAGGGCAATGCGGAACCAAAGGTCATCACTCGCCAGCACTGCACAGCAATGGTCACAGGTGACGGCCTCCAGAATGGGCCCTCAAGGCCCAGGGCAACTTCCTGCCTCACCGCCCCACCAGCCCTTCACCCCCTTCTCTACCACCTCCCACCCACCTCACCTGCTTCACAAACGCTGGACCTCATTCTCCCCCTGCCCTCCCAGCAGACCCTGAGCCCCCCTCCGAGCCCCCCTCCCAGCCCCCCTCCGAGCCCCCCTCCCAGCCCCCCTCCCAGCCCCCCTCCCAGCCCCCCTCCGAGCCCCCCTCCCAGCCCCCCTCCCAGCCCCCCTCCCAGCCCCCCTCCCAGCCCCCCTCCCAGCCCCCCTCCGAGCCCCCCTCCCAGCCCCCCTCCAAGCCCCCCACCCAGCCCCCCTCCCAGCCCCCCTCCCAGCCCCCCTCCGAGCCCCCCTCCCAGCCCCCCTCCCAGCCCCCCTCCCAGCCCCCCTCCGAGCCCCCCTCCCAGCCCCCCTCCAAGCCCCCCACCCAGCCCCCCTCCCAGCCCCCCTCCCAGCCCCCCTCCGAGCCCCCCTCCCAGCCCCCCTCCCAGCCCCCCTCCCAGCCCCCCTCCCAGCCCCCCTCCGAGCCCCCCTCCCAGCCCCCCTCCAAGCCCCCCACCCAGCCCCCCCTCCCACCTGCTTCACGAAGCCAGTCATCCCACGGAGGGCAGCCTCCGGCACAGTGATGGTGGTGGGGTCAAAGCCCAGCTCGCCTGGCGCCCGCCCCCCACCATCCCTCCGCTGCTCCCCCAGCCAGCCCCACCTGCCTCCGCCCACCTCCCCCACCACATCCCCCTCTGCTGCTGCCGCAGCTGGCCCCCCTGCAGGCCCCGGCCCCACCGCCCCTGCTGCTGGCCCACCCAGCCCTGCCCCCACACCACAGCTGGTGCCAACACTGGCCGCACCATCCAGCTTGGCCAGCAGGGCTGTGCGGACAGACCTCGGCAAGGCCCGGGCAGCATGAGGGGCTGAGGCTGCAGCCTGGACCTGCTGGGGGTGGATGCTGCCGGTCCCCCCTCCATGACCTCTGCTGCTGCTGCTGCTGCTGCCTTGTAGGGGGAGGTGGCTGGGGTCAGGGCGAGACAGCGGGAGATGGCGGCTGGGTGTGGGCCCCCAGGCCTCTGCCCCTGCCTGGGTCAGACACTTTGCAGCAGCAGCAGCAGCAGTAGGAGGGTGAGGTTCACCAGGGTGTGCTGGCGGCTGGATAGGCTGCTGCAGCTTGGGGGCTGCATGGCTGGCCAGGACTGCAGGTGCAGGTGTACTGCAGGCTGACCCAGGGCCGCGATCAGGGCGTGCGTGGGGGGCAGAGTGCCAGCCGGGCCCACCCCTCGCGTTGAGAACAGCTGGTGGGGGCCAGGGCGGGGCAGTGGGCCGGGTGTGGGTCACGCCCCCCCCCAACAAGGAGCGGGCAGCAGGGGAGGGGGAGGGGGCGGGGTGGCACTGACCTACACAGCCACACGTTACAACAAAATCATCAGGAAGGCAAAGCCCGGGAGCAGACAACCCTCACTTTGCTCCGCGGTTGCCATTACCATAGCCTGACAGGGCGTGTTGACTAGCTTAGGTCCAAAGTTTGCTGGCGTGGCCAACCATGCAGCCCATGCAGCCCATGCAGCCCATGCAGCGGCAAGCAGCCCCTCAGCCCCTGGCTGTCACGCACACATGCATGAGGGAGGTGGTGTGACCGGATTGAGCGCGACAGCAGCAGCAGCTCATGCAGCCGTGTCGCCTGGCTGGTAAATCAACACGCCTGGCAGTGCTCCACAGCCCAGCCCGGGGACACACACCGCTGGCCTACGGTGGTGGGTGTTTCCACGCCACACAGGGATGGAGGGTGGCATGCGGTGAGCAGGAGGGCAAAATCTGCAGCTGCTCATGCCTGTGCCTCTATGCCGCAGCAGCACGCACCACAGACAGAACACCACCCCTAGTGAGCGTCAAGGTGCGGCAGCACACACCTGGCTTGAGTGGCATAGACGCATGCTCTGGCGTCAGTTGGTGGTTGTTGAGTGCGGACAGGCTGGCAGTGCCTGGGGAGGTGTGTGAAGAGGTAGAGGAAGGGGTGGACTGCTGGCGCTTGAGCTGGGCAGCCTGGGACGGGCAGGGGCCGCCAGGTCCAGCAGCAAGGCACCCTGCCTCAGCATCCCCCCCGGCAGCAGGGTAGGGGAGCAGGGGAGCCAGGCTGTCAGGCGGCAAGCTGCCAGGCTGCAGCCTGGGCCTGGCTTGCACCATGATGGCGCCTGGGGTAGCTGCCCAAGGTGCGGGGCGGTGGGGTTGGGGGGGCTGGGTGTGTGGCTGGGTGAGGGGCGGCGCTGCTAGGTGGGACCCGGCTGGGCTGGGCTGCCTGCTGGGGCCTGGGGCAGGTGGTGGGCATGCAGGGCTCTGCCGGCCTTGGGTGCCCAGCTCAGGGTATGGGTGCCGTATGGGCGCTGCATAGAAAGCTCCCAAGTGCTGGGGTGGCGGCGGCGCGGCGAAGGTATGTGGTGGCTGCCTGGCTGCTGGGGGGCCGGCTGGGACGGTTTCTGTGCTCCGGACACGCTTTGCGGCGGGCGTGGTGCCTGCTTCTTCATCTGATGTGTCGCACAGGTGGAAGAGCTTGTCAAACTCGACTGATTGAGCCACACCCTTTGTTGTGGCTGGCAAACTGTGCAGGCTGTGCAGCTGGGGCGACAAACGATGGCTCTTTAGTTGAGGAATGTGTGTCTGTGGTGCCTGTCTGCGAAGTCCGGTGGCTAGGGGAGGTGGCTGCAACATTGGCAAACATGTGGGTTGGGTAAAGCTGGCGGCAAACTGCATACACGGCTGGCATCTGAAAGTCCGAGGCGAGCTCACCAGCGCTGCAGTGTCGAGGACATCACAACCAAATGCCGCTTGGAGCCAATCAAGCTTGTGGCAATCTAAGACCATCGATTAATGACTCCTGTTTTGTTAGCCGCTACGCACGTTGCAGGACGAACATGTGAAGTTCGCGGCAATTTGCCTCATTCTTTGTTACAAAATAACCTTATGTATCGTGAACTGTTAAGCCGTCAACTATGTGCTAGCAAGCAAGCAAAATGTGCTCCCCAAGTATGCTTGAAGATGGGCATTCTGCCGTCCTAGCTCACGCTGAGGGCATCAAACCGCCGCCTCGCGCGCTGCATCCGATGCCGTTGTGTTGGGCGCGCACGTGCAGACGACGACACCCACCTGGGCCGGCTTCTGCCCATCAGATGACGGTCGGCCTTCTCGTCCTTCTCATCCTTCATCCGCCATGCGAAAGATTGCAAAGTACGTTAGTAGCGTTAGTATGTTCCAGCACCGGTGTGGGCGTGTCTAGGCTTGCGCCGGAAGAATCAGATACTGACCTAGTTGCCGACCCACTACAAACATAGTCAAACCAGGCGCAACTCAATAGACAGGGCTGCCGGAGCTGATCGCGCTGCCAAAATCGAAGACGATATCTGGCACGGCAGGAAATGAAAGCTAGGCCACCTCACCTCACCGGTCACCTCAAGGAATTAGGGGGACGCGTTCGAGGACGCGGTACTGGTTAGGGACAAGGCTTGAAGCGAGCGGGCAGTGATCGGCTGATGCTGATGTTGCGCAGCTTCTTCACCTTTCACGTGGCCGGCTGTATGTGTATGGTATGTGTATGTGTTGGTATGCACGCCCTCCCGGTGTGATTGTTCTCAGCACGGGGACAGTACCGCACATCCCACACGACCCGACACATGACCTGACATTACCAAACTCCCACACCCCGGCAGGTGCTATGACCGGGACGTGCAGTCAGCCCAGGGCCACGTCTCACTGAGCTGTGCAGATGGGAAGGTCGCCCAGCCTGCCAGGCAGGCCAGGCCAAGAGTGGGTGTACGTGCTTGACAAGGCTGTGCAAGTGGCGGCGCAAGTGGTGGCGATAGCCAGTTGCAGCAACTCAACCCCACTATGAAACACTGAACCTGTGATTTCGGAGCTGCAAGAGGGCTGTTGGGTTCAGAAGCTGGTTTGAAGTGGTGAAGCCCAGTTATGAAGCCTCTGAAGTACTTTGGAGCAGGGATAGGGTGGCTAGAGGGTTAGTGGTTCAGAAGCTGATCAGAAGCCCTGCAAGCTCACCATGCTCCAGAACTGCGCCACAAGCCGCTGCTTGCAGCCGTACAGCCGGCACCTCTGGTTGCCCCAGCGTGGCTTAAAGCCGTCCTCACATGGGTTCCCAAGCCCCCGGAAAAGGCGCGAAGGGTCCGCGCATCCTAAATGTCAACGTCGGCGTGCTTGGTCACGTCGACAGTGGCAAAACTAGCATGGGTAAGAACGAGATGTGTGCCGAATGGGGTGCAAGCTGCCAACCGGCCCTGAGCTCTTGGCCCTCTCACAACTTCTCTGCAGTCGCGGCTCTGTCTACCAAGCTATCCACGGCAGCCCTAGATAAGCACCCACAGAGCAAGGAGCGTGGCATCACCTTAGACCTTGGCTTCTCGTCCTTCTCCGTGGGTGGCCGCAGCTGCCGCCCAGGCATACACATCACAGACGCTTACCAGGCTCACCATGCTTTAGTTTCAACTGACCTCAGTGATCACTTGCCATCCCACACACCCCACCCCTAGGTAAACGCCTGGCGGCTAGGGCACGGCCCTTACTTCCTAATTTATACCAGGTATCAATTGTTGACTTCCTGCCTTTTTTCCTGCTCTACCTTCTGACTCCAGCTCCAGCTGTCCCTTGGCAGCTGAGCCGCTCCACTGCCTGGTTGCTGTGCCTCACCCCTGCTGCAGGTACCCCTGCCGGCGCACCTGCAGCACTTGCCATATGATGAGCTGCAGTTCACGCTGGTGGACTGCCCTGGCCATGCCTCCCTCATCCGCACCATCATAGGCGGTGTGCAGATCATTGACATGATGGTCCTGGTGGTCGACATCACAAAGGGTGAGCGCAGCAGCACCAGCAGCAGCGGCATGGGCAGCGACAGCAGCAGCGACACCAGCAGTAGTAGCAGCAGCAGTGGCGAGAGCAGCAGCGGCAACAGCAGTGGTAGGTGCAGTAGCAGCAGCAGCAGCAGCAGTAGCAGCATGGTGTGGGTTGTACCATGCGTCATGCTTGCATGGCGCCATGCCCACCCTTTTTTCTGCCCCTCGCCCCTGTGCCCTGCTCCTGGCCCTGCCTGGAGGTGGCAGGCCTGCAGACCCAGACTGCTGAGTGCCTGGTGGTGGGGGAGGTGGCCACCAGCAACATGGTCGTGGCGCTGAACAAGTGTGACCTGGTGAGCAGCTGTCTGAATCAGTGTGACCATGTCAGCAGAGGGTGCAGGGTCAGGAGGGTGAGTAAGCAGCGCACCACACCGCCCTGTGATGCGCACCCCAGCGCACTGCTGCCAGGTACCGGCTGAGGAGCGGCCAAAGGCGATCCGCAAGGCACAGAAGCGTCTGGCCCAGACATTCAACCTCACTAAGTTTGCGGGCGTGCCCATGGTGCCCATCACGGCCAAGCCAGGTAGGTGGGAGGCGCTGCTGCTGCTGCTGCTGCTGCTGCTGCTGCTGCTGCTGCTGCTGCTGCTGCTGCTCCTCCTGCTGCTGCTGCTGCACCCCTTAGCACAGCTGTGGCTGCAGCAGAACCACACTGCCCCCTGCATGAGCGCAAGTGAAGCACACATGCGTGCATGGGTTGATGCATGACATGAGTGCAAGGTGAGGAGTCCAGAACCATAGCAGTGCACCAGGAGCACCAGGACACACACGGGGCACTTTGCGCCCTTTTGGCCACAAGTATCTCACATTGTCTCACACATTGACATCGCCCTGACACGTACATGCTTGCATGGTCACACTTGCTGTCAAGTGCACAGGAGGGGGAGGCACTGGCACCAGCGCCGCCCCTGATGCCGAGGGCCTTGAGGAGCTGCAGGCGCACCTGGTGGCCATGGTGCCTACTCAGCCCCGCGCCCTGGCTGCTGCTGGGCCCCTGCTCTTCTCCATAGACCACTGCTTCCCCATCAAAGGCCAGGGCACAGTACTGACTGGCACAGTGCTGCAGGTGCGCCCTCCTCTCCCCTCTCCTCCCTCCCTGCCTGCTCTACGCCCTCCTGCCTGCCTGCTCTTACTCCCTCCCTGCATGCATGGCCAATGCTGCCGTCGTGACAGACCACATGCTGACAGCCACTGCATGGTGGTTCATGCATGCTTGCATGGACCCAGCCCAGCCCATCAGTATGATCGTATCAGGAATTGGAGGTTTTGCAGAGGGACAGAGGCAAGGGGGCGGGCAAGGTGCTTGGTAGTGTGAGGGATGCAGTGATGGGCAGGTAGGGTCAGTGAGGTGCAGGGTGGAGGGTAGAGGGATGGGAGGGCAGATTGAGTGGGGGCATGCCCAGCACTTCAGCCTGCTTTGTTGTGATGTGCTGCACTGCACTGCCGTCAGGGTGCTGTGGCTGTGGGCGACACCATCGAGCTGCCTGGCCTGAAGCTGAGCAAGCAGGTGAAGAGTATGCAGGTGTTCAAGCGCCCAGTCACCAAGGTGTGTCCCGCTGGCCACAGCAGCTCCCAGCTCCTCACTCCACTCACTCTTCAGCTCCCAACTCCTCACTCCTCTCACTCTTCAGCTCCCAGCCCCTCACACCACCACACACCGCCCTTCCCCATTCCCTGCACCTGCCTGAGTGACTTCCCCTGTGGCAGCATCCAGGATGCACAATGGAACAGATGTTGCTTGATATGAGATGAGTGTAGGGGGGCGCCTGAGCCGGGACTTCTGCTGCTTAGGAGCTGCTCTGGCCCCCCTGCTGCTCCCGTCTCACTCTTCTCCTCCCGCTTGACCACCCTACCCAGTTGCTCCCCCCCTGCTGCCTACCCCCACCCCAGGCCAGCCAGGGGGATCGAGTGGGCATCTGCGTCACCCAGCTTGACCCCAGCCTCATAGAGCGCGGCCTTGCCTGCGCCCCCGGCACTGTGCCCACTTTCAACGGGGCCGTGGCTGCGGTGGAGAAGATTCGCTTCTACGCCGGTCAGGTGAGCTGGTGATGGGGTCTGATTCGCCTGCCTGCTCCCCCATTCACTGCAGCCCAGCGCCTGCTCCGCCCCAGCCCCGCTGGCTCACTTGGTTGTTGGCTGGCCATGGGGTCGGCCTGCTTGGATGCCTGCACCCATGTTCCACTCCTGCCCTGCACCTGCTCGCCCCTTCGCCCGCCCGCCCGCCCATCCGCCTGCCTTCTCCCCTGCTTCTCCCCGCTGGCTGACTTGGTTGAGGTAGGAGGGCCCCTCCTCGTCACTGCACCCATGTGCCTGCATGCCTGCTCGCCCCCTCGCCCGCCTGCCTTCTCCCCTGCCTTCTCCAGTGCTTCTCCCTGCTTGCCGACTTGAGGCAGCGTGATTCGGTAGGTGCATGTCCGCCCTGGGAGCCTCATCTCATGCCTGGCCTCAGCCCTGGCCTGCACTCCCCTCCTCCCTCTGCCTCCTCCCTACTGCTGCTAGGTGCCCAGCAAGGCCAAGTTCCACGTCAGCGTTGGCCACACAACAGTCATGGCCAGCCTGACATTCTTTGGACTGCCTGACGGTGCGCTGCAGTGGCAGTGGCAGCAGCAGCAACAGCAGTGGCAGCAGCAGCAACAGCAGTGGCAGCAGCAGCAACAGCAGTGGCAGCAGCAGCAACAGCAGCAACAGCAGCAACAAAAGTGGCACCGGCGGTGGTGGTGGTAGTGGCAGTGGTAGTAGTGACTACAGCATTGGCAAGCGTAGAAACAGCAACAGGAGCCCAGCGCAAAGCCCACTGGGGAGGGTGCGTTGTGTCAGCAAGAGGAGGGCAGGCAGCTTAACCTCGTGCATGCAAGGATGGGCAGTCACAGCTGTAAATGGCCCATGCCTAAGCTGCGCCCAAACTACCCATGATGTTGCTGCTGCTGCTCTGCTGCTGCTGTCGTTGCTACTACCTCCGCTGCTGCCGCCGCCGCCGCTGCTGCCGCCGCTGCTGCCGCTGCTGCTGCTGCTGCCGCTGCTGCCGCTGCTGCTGCTGCTGCCGCTGCTGCTGCTGCTGCTGCTGCTGCTGCCGCCGCTGCTGCCGCCGCTGCTGCTGCCGGGTCAGGCCAGGGAGTGAGTCAGGAGGCGGCCCTGGTGCAGATGATAGAGAACCTTGGCCGCATGGCCCTGACTGGCGTGCCCATGCCTTTCGACAAGTCACGTGACTACGTGTACCAGGTGAGGCCTAGACGTCAGGCCAGCGCACGCACCAGGATCAGAGCTAACAGCCAAGGAGCTGCGCCAACAGCCAACAGCCAAGGAGCGCCACCAGCCAGCGCCAGCGACAGCAACAAGAGCGCTAGCGACAATAGGCAACAGCCAAGGATTGCCAACAGCCAAGGAGTTACGCCAGCAGCAGCAGCAGCAACAGCAGCAATGTCATGCAACATCACATTGACAGCTAGCAACCAGCTCACAAGTTCATAGTAAGTCAGGGCCTCCCCTCCTCCCCTTACCATCCTCCCCCTCCTTGCCATCCTCTCAGCCTCTCTTCTTCTTCACAACTATGCCCTTTCCCATCCCTCCTCCTTCTCATCCGGGCCCCCTCTGCCACCCCTTCTCATCACACCTCCTCCCACCGACCTCACTCCTCCCTCACCCTACTGCAGCTGCCCCCCTGCCTCCCCCATCCCCTCGGCCTACCATCGCAGGACCAGCTTCACGGCCTGGAGGGGCGCCCAGTGGCTGACACCAGCAGCCTGCCCCAACACAGCGACCTCAGCGAGGGCGAGAAGGAGGAGAAAGCAGCAGCAGCAGGCGTGGGGGAGGCAACAGGAGCAGCAGGGGGGGCGCAGTGGGAGGGGGAGTACTTGCCGGAAGGCCCCAGGCACTATGGACCTCAGTGGGTGCTGCTGGCCTTTGACCAGCCGGTCACGGCGCCGGCGGTGGGTGGCGGCTGGGCCCGGGGGAGGTAGGCAGGGGAGGGGAGTGGGAGTGGGGAGGACAGGCCGCAGGGGAAGGCAGACAAGGGAGGGGAGGGGTGAGGGGGGGACACACCCCAGGGGTGCGTGCTTCCCGCCTGCCTGCATGCTTGCATGCTTGCAAAGCCGCAAACCCTCGTGGTGCCTTGGGGTGTGCAGGGGGCCCTGGTCATTGGCGCCAAGTTTGACGGCGACATCCACGGTGAGAGCTGCCGGCTGGCGTTCTATGGCCGCTTGGTGACCCTCATCAATCCATCCAAACCCGCAGAGCTGCAGCAGCTGCGCGTGTACAAGGTACGATGGGGGAAGGGAGGGGCGTGTGACAATGTGCTCGTGTCAGGGCTGCCGAGGCAAAGCAACTCCAGGCTAGACGGGTGTGGCCTTGCCTGGGTAGGTCAGCTGGCTCACGCAAGTAAATACATCTTTTCCCGTGAAACAGCTTCAACAGGCCTAGTGGAGATGCTAGAGCAGGTCACACTTCCTCGCCCCTCGTGCCGCTCGTTTTAATTGACCCATCGTGCCTGGCATTGTGAGCAGATGAAGGAGAAGCGCGGCGTCATAGAGCGCATTAACGAGGATCAGGGCAATGCGATCGTGCGGGGTATGTTTAAGAAGGAGACCGACCCCGCTATCTACACCGGCCTCCGGGTGGTCACCGGCCGGGGCGAGGACGGCGTCATTGAGTCCAGTTTTGGCAAGTCCGGCAAGCTCAAGGTGCACTTCGCCAAAGGCATCCAGCAAGCTGGCCGAAGCAGCTCGGACAATGCGGTGATCCTAAGGTGCAAGCGATACATGTATGAGCATGACCGGAAGCGACTGCGGCAATGACTTGCATGTCCTTGCCAAAGCATCTGTACAATAGACCTCCACTGTGAGCCATCTCTCAGCTCGTCAGGTTGCAAAATGCTCACAAGCATGGGTAAATAAACAAAGCTCGCAGCTAGCCGAGCCGCGGCTTTTTTCGCTCGTGCGCAATGAGCGCTAGGACATCATCTGACATTGTGGTGATGCCTTCTTCCGTTGCTTCCGGCTTGGCCTTGCGCTGTCCGAAGTGTCGCACAAACGCCTTAGCCTGGCTTGGCAGCCCAGCATCACCAACTATGGGAGAGGTGGGGGCTGCAGCAACGTGGTCGGCACTCTGCGCACCCTCGTCGGCAAACCCGCCGTTGCCGACTGTTGCCTTGGCTGCCTTACGAGCCGCGATGGCGGTCTGAGCTTTGGCCTTGTCGACCTGTGCCAGGTAGTGATCGCGCTCCCGCTTGGCTGCGCTGACTTCCGCAGCCAAGCGCTGCTCGCGCACCTGCACGTTGTTATCGCGGAAACAAGGCCCGCAAAACACATGACGCAAAGCATGGCTGGGATTCCAAACCCTAGCCCAGGTCAAAGCTGCAAGCACAAGGGTGGCGTCCTTTCGTGCATGTGCGACAGTCCTTGCATCCTTTACTGCCAGCAGACAAAGGCCAGGCACTAGCATGAGGCACGTAGCTGGGAACGACATCAGTGTCGTCATCGAGGAGGTATACACAGCAACAACTCACCGCATTCTGGTATGCAATGTCCTCTGTCAGATGATCCCACTTGAAGTGTTTTAGGTACTTGAGGCACCACAGGTCTTCATAATACGCGCTGCGCCGTTTGCCTCCAATCTGCTGCCCATTCAGAGCCAATGCTGTGCGCTTGGCAATGCGTTTGTCAGCAAACTCCACCCAGCCCTCCGTGAAGTTCTTGCCTGCAAGGGTTAGGGTTAGGGTTCAGTGCCCTAGACAAAAGGCAACAGAAGCAAGGCCATGCTTGTGTGGACTGTGTACAGCTGCACAATGATCGGCAGCAGGGCGGCTACTGAGGGGAGGGAGCTACTAAGGAGGTGAACCAGCCTGCCCTCCTCCCATTCCCTGCTTGCTTGCCTCCTTGCTTGCCTGCCAACCACTCTACACCCCCCCTGCATGTTCCCAGAGCTGGCAAACACTGGACGAGCCAGACTAGGCCATCCCTTACAGCCCCACAGGCATGTGTGACCCTTGGTTTTGGGGTGCTGTACACTGCTGACTGCTTTGTGATGTAAGTGCAGTGCAGGTGAGCACCTGTGTTGCCGCCCTTCTGCTTGCGCAGCCGCCGTGCACCGCTGTCCTCAGGCGTGCAGTACACTCGCAACACCTCCCCATGCGCCGAGAGCAGCTGCTTTAACTTCATGGGCTTCATGTGGGGTGGAATCCTGGGCAATGGGAGCACAGGCTGGTGATGGCTTGCACCTGACACATAGTGTAAAAGGGAAGCACAGCGTGGGGCACTGCATACCTGCTGATGTAAATGACACCTCGTTTGTCATAGTCAGCCTTAATACGCTTCAGCTTCTCCGCTGTCAGCACCTTGCTTTTCGACTTCCTCTGCTGTGGGAATGCTCCTGCAGACCCATGTTCTGATGACACTGGTGCGGCTGCTGTTGCTTCCTGAGCAGAGCTGCCACTGCCTGCATTGTCCTGCTGCAAAGCTTCATCCAGTGCTGGCCCGTCATCTTCTGGCTGCTGCTGCGGCAGCCTTGCTACTGACGCCTGTTCCACCGCGGATGGGATAACTGCTCCTTGCTTTTTAGACATCTTTTCTTGCAGCAAGGACTGCCTTCCGGCCATGCGCAATTGTTGAGAAGCTAGGTGCGACGGACTTCACGACCTTTGTTGCGTGATTCTGCCGGCTACCCAGTAAGGGGGCTAGTGGCATGCGGAAGTTATGTTTAACCACTTGTCAGTTGTACTTAATGCAGGAGTCAAACGTCAGCGCTGTAGTGCAGTGCAGACCAAATAATACTCTCCCGAAGCCACACCCGATATGGGGAGCTGTCTTAGTCGCGCTGAAGAGCCCGAGTCAGTTAGCGCGAGCGTCAAGTTGCCAGACAACACTGCGAAAAAGACTAGCGCAAGCAAACCAGGTGAATGCTTGGAGCTGACGCAATGCGGGTAGCTACGGTCAACATTCCATCAACACACTCCAGTCTGATGAGCCCTGGCACTGGAACAAGCCCTGTGCATTGCCTAGAAACGCATACTGTCAGCACTACAAGTTTCAACGCCGCGTTGACCAAACGCTGCTGACTCTATTTGCAGGAACCCCAGTCAAGAATGTTGATTGCGAAGCAGTCACGAGTGTTCAGCCAGTAAAGGATAAGGAACCCTTGGACGTGCAGCCTTTCATCGACGAGGCCCCAGCTAGCAATGGCATCGATGCCGACGAGGTTGTTGTCGCTCTGTCGTTGCCTGCGAGCCCTGCTAAATGCGAGCCGGTAGCCGTGAGTCAGGCTTGTGCCGCCCCTGAGCCTGCACCCCTTGCTGTTGAGGCGGCGGCAGTGGCTATTCATGATACACTTACCAGCAGCAACGCGGCATCAGATGCAGTGGCTGCTGAGGCAGTACCAGCAAGTGAGGCTGCCTCTGCAACCACAGAGCAGCCTTCTACTATTCCCGTCGTCCCTCCCTCACCCGCCACACTGTCAGAGCCAGAACCAGATCTACCAGCTACCCCTGCCCCTACGTCTGTACACACCTCAGATGTGTCTGGCGTGCCCAATGCTGATCCTGGCAGCAAGGACAAACCAGAGGCTGCGAGCAGCAAAGCCCAGACATCACCACCTGAGCAGCCCACTGCAGCACCCTCCATTATTGAGGCCAAGCCTCCAGCTGCAGCTGATAACAAAAAGAACACGCCTGTCAGTCGTGCACCTTTTAACACCACGCCAGCAAAGACTTGGGAGTCTGCGACAGCCCCGGCCACACCAGTGTCTGCCCCAGCTCATGCACCTTCGGTCAAGGCAGCTGCCGATAGCAGTGTCACCGCATCACCGCAAAAGACCACCACCCCTGTCCAGCCCAGCTCCTTGTACAGGCCGCCACGCCCGTCCCCAGCTCCCAAGCCAGCAGCTCGACCAGTCTTCCAACCAGGCAGCAGGTTCAACTTCCGCAATGATGGTGAGTCACATGCCTAGGTTGCGCATCTATTCGCATGTATGTCCAGCTCTGGGCATTACACACAGCTTACTACTGCCACACCTTTAATGCTTATGTTCCATGTGAAGCGAGAATGCAATGTCATGTCCGTCATGACTCCTGGCTTATCCAACGACACCCACCGTCTGAATGTTCTGCAGGCACAATGACACCACGCACACAGACTATTGTGTCATTCCTCCCACCCAGCCATGTCCCTACGAAAAAGGTGGTCGCCCCCATTAACCATGCTGCTGCTTACGCTGCAAGCCTTCTCTCTCTGTCTGTGGCTGGTGGAGAAGCTGGCGCAGACAAGGCAGCGAAGAAGAAGACGAAGCCTAAACCCAAATACAAGAAGACGGGCACAGGCAAGAAGCGCATCAACTAAACTGAAGGGGTTCTGATCGAACATGCTTCCCCATGGCAGCATGTGTTTGGTGCATGTTTGATGTTTATGCCCCAGAGATCTGCAACGAGACCTATGTATGCAGCATGATTGGTTGCACGTCATTTGATGTATCTGACATCCGATCGTTCCTAGTTTGCCTGGTCATGTGAACATGTGGTTAGTGTGATATGGATATGTGTACAATTGCCGAATGTACAATTGCCGACTGAATCCATGACTTGTTTGTGAATTACATTGCATGGTCTCAGGCCCTGAGACCATGCAGGGCCCTGAGTCAGGGTTGTTTACATCTCATGTGCAATTGTATTCCGAGTACCGAGGTCGTTGACCACCGGAATTGTCCTGGCACACTGTTATTGTTATTATTTCTGCCCACACTGCAACCCAAGTCAGCTTTAAGACTACTGACCCGCAATCTGAAAATGTAAACTCTGGCTTCATCCGGTCACAGCACGCCTCACATGATGGTACAGTTCAAGGGTCTCCAGCGTAGAAGTGATGGCCCACGGGAGTTGGCTTGAGTCTTGTAACCGTCAATCTGCACCATGGCATTGATGGCACTTGTCAGGCTCAATATACACAGGCACGTCAACACCATGAGCCAACTGTTCAGATGCTATTGAGGTGTGTCCTGAGCTACCAGGTGCTATTGAGGGGTCCTGAAGGGAATGTTGGCCAGCTGGTATGAACCTGCTTGCCTGGGCCTGCTTGCACGGCAGCTTGTACTTTGCCAGCAGCTCCTCCTCGCTACACAAGCTCGCGGTCCAGCCTGAGCGCTTGACCCTGCAAGGCAGCACCACCCTGTGGCTGACCATGCACATCATGCAGAGGGCTGTCCTTTGCAGCTGCTGTCAGCCATACCAGGCTGGCGCTGTCACACCATTTGACAACCAACAGCAGCCACACCTGCATCGTGGCACTGCTGCCACATCAGCACATTAGCCAAACCCTGTTACATAGCCTAGCCAAATCCTTTTACTCAAGCCTGAAGTCTGTAGTTGACAAAAGTAACAATTTGCATGGTTGCACCAGCAAGGCAAACAGTGAACCCAGTTCTGACAAGAGGTAAGCTACCGGTGTAGTGCAGCGCACTGGCAGTCAAAGATAAGGCATCCTGGAACACACACACACACACACCCTGGAAGCACCCTGGAGCACACACACCGCTGGAAGCGCGGCTGCTGCCCACCGGCCGCGCAACACCATCAGGCTGTGACAGACCCTGCGCCACCAGTGTGTGCCCCAGCTCCTGTGCCTCCACCCAAGGCAGCTGCCGAGAGCAGTGTCACCCTATCACCGCAAAAGACCACCACCCCTCCAGTACAGACCAGCTCCCAGTACAGGCCGCCACGCCCGTCCCCAGCTCCAGGCCTACAGCTCGGCCAGTCTTCCTGCCGGGCAGCAATGCACAGCTGAGAGGCCCCACCTGTGCAGGGTGTGGCCTGCCTCCTCAAACGTCTGGTGGTGTAGCTTGCTGCCAGCTCGGGCCGCCTCCTGCTGCATGGCCTGGCTGGGGGGGCAGGTGATGATGATGCGGCTGCCGGGGGCGCTCATGAGATAGGTGCACCTGCATGGCCGGGGGTGTCAGGGAGGGGCTTGGAGGGGGCAGTGGGGCATGGCAAAGGTCAGGGGACAGAGGCTGGGTGGGGTAAAGCAGGGCAGGGTGTGGCTTGGGTGGGTGAGGCAGGGGGTTGGGGCTGAGGAGGGGCATGGCAGGTGGGGAGGGGCACAGGGTTGCAAGACTGGACTAACAGCACCCTAGGGCCAGGGTGCAGTGGGCAGGGGTTGTGTGTTGTTGCGGCTGGGTCCAGCTGGTCATAAGGTCACACAAGCCTGGCTTCAACCGGGTTGGCCAGGGCGGCTCTGTGATGGTAGTGCTAAGCAGCAGCTGGAGGGGCGCCTGGGTCTGAAACCTGCTTTGGCCAGTTCACCAGCTGCCCTCACCCCCTGCAGCTTCATTGGCCTCAGCCTTCACACCCACTGTGCACCACTGGAGCAGCAGCGCCCTGCCGCCTGGCCACTGCCTGCCCCTCCCCATGACCCCTGGGCCCCTCCTCCCCCGCTGACCTCAGCAGCCGTCTGGCCTGGCGGCGTGTGAGGTAGCCGATGAGCCCCTCCATCAGCCACACTGCGGGCTGGTCCGCCTGGAAGCCAGCCTGGGCCAGGGCGCTGCGCAGCTGGTGGGGCCGGGCCAGGTCAGCCACCAGGGCGTGGCGCGCGTGGCAGGCCAGGGGCAGGGCGCCCAGCACACGCTGCTTCAGGGGCTCCAGGGCACCGGAGTCAACCTCAAACACAACAGTGCCGGCGGGCCAGCTCAACCGCCAGGCGCGAGCGTCAAGGCCGGCGCCCAGGATCACCACCTGATGCAGCCCCCTAATGTTGCTGCTGCCGCTGCCATCCATGGGTGGAGTGACATCCGCATCATGCAGCTGGCCCTGCTGGCCTGTGGCTCCAGGAGCTTGTTGGGCCACAGCACTCAGCAGCTTGTCATCAAGGGACACAGTGCGCACCTGCAAGGTCCGTCATGAGCAACAGTCAGATTTACTAGGCATGGGGCACATGAGCGTGCTGCTTCAGCGGTGAGAGTTTGCAGCGGCCAGGGCATGGCTAAGAGGCAAGGGCTACTCCTTGCGGAGCTGACATGGCGTATAGAGGGCAGCGTGGGTGCCAGCCGGCAGGGCCAGCCATGGGCAGCTGCTGAAGTCGCTGCCTCATCTGCCGCATTGTTTGGTATTTGAGAGCTTGCAGCTGCCCAGTCATTTGAGATCTTGCAGTTCATCTTACATCGCCAGCATGCAAACGGCAGCGGCGGGCTGCTGATGAGCCACTGTGGCCACTTGTAGCGTCCTGCGTTTCTATGTCAAGCAGCTGGCTCAAGCCCAGCTGGTCAGGGAGCTGCCTCACACTGAATGCATGCAAGTAAAACAGTGGGGGGCTAGCTTTCACTAGTGGAACTATCAATAATCTCAGGATTTGCCCATGTGACCCTCAACATGGTGGAGCAGCTGTCAAGGTGTGGGGGGTTGCTCTGCTGGACCCATTGCTCAACTGTCAAGGGTGCTCCATGCAGACTGAACAGAAGGAACACAGCTTGCACCTGATTGCATGGGTGCTCCAGGGCAGACGAAACAGAAAGAACGGCCTGCAGCTTTTCTTTCTGTATGGTGGCGTGCTTGTGTTGCCTTGCTCACCGCCATCAAGGTCTGCACCCCTACTTTAACCCAGCCTTCTGCCCCTGAGCTTGGCCCCAGCTGGCAGTGGGTGACAACGAGCTTGTCAAACAGAGGGTTGTACAGCAGGCCACGAGCACGGTAGTCAAACCCCAGGGGGCTGTCAGGAAGGCCAGCCAGGTCATCAATGGGGAGCCCTGCTGCTGCCAGCGCTCCACGCAGCCTGTAGTAGCTGACCTGGACAACATGACAGGTGCTCATTATGACAGTGGCACAGTGCCAGGATGGGCAGGTGGGGGCTTAGGCTTGGGTCAGAAAGGGTCAGAGATTTTAATAATTGCGGTAAAAATACGATAAAAACCCTAGCACGACAGACCTGCACAGCCGTCATCTCAACCGCGGTAAGCTCCGGAAGCATCGGTTCCGTCATTGCCAGCGGGGAGGGGAGTGCTACATAACCAACAAGAAAGCAGCCTAGGTGTTTGTGGGATGTTTACTCTTGCAGCGTCCTTCGCTTTGAATACTGATCCTCTATGGAGGAACGCCGCTGGTCACATCCGATCATGCGCGGCGCGGCAACTCCCCAAGCTGGACATGGTGCATGCCGACAGTTCGGCACCCAGTATGTCCGCCACGCGGGTTTGTGCGATTCATCTATGTCAACGTTTGTAGTCTTGTAAGGGGTCCGAGGGTGGCGGAGGACACTTGGGGAGTACATAGCGGAAATGTACATCGGGAGCTTCAACGGCAAGACTTGACGGAGCAGGTCAGAGAGAAGGTCAGACCATGGCAGCCCCTCCCTGCGTTGCTCTGCACTAGAGGTTGCCTGTCACAACTTATGACTTCACAGCCTCAACGGCACCTTCAGCACCCAGGCCACTGCCAGCCCTGCAGCCGTGCCCACAGCATAGCCCAAGCTGCCTGTCAGCATCGCTGTCTGTGCCATGGCGGGCCAGCCTCTGCTGTTGGCCATGGCAGCAGCCGTGGCTGGACCCCCCACATTGGCATTACTCCCCAGCACCAGCGCCCAGGCAGGAAGGCGCATCAGGGTGTTGGCGGCCAGCAGCACTCCCCAGTGCACTGCCACCATGACCAGCAGCAGCAGCAGCATGGCCAGGGCTTCAGGGCGAGCCAGGCAGTGCAGCGACCCGGCACTGCAGCCAATGACTGTGAAGAACACACACATAAGGGCACCGCTCAACTGGCTGGCCCCTGCAAAGGGCGAGATTGCCATGGCTGGTTGCTGGCCTGAGATGCAGCTGCCCGGTACAAGCACAGCAGTGGTGACAGCAGCAGCGTCCACGGACCCCACGGGCGCAGCAGCTGGCATGGGGGGAGGGCCAGCCATAGCAGTGGATGGTTTACTGGCCACCATACCTCCTCCCTCCCCAGCTGCTGTCAAGACAGGAGCGGGGCAGCAGGAGCACCCAGGAGAGGGGTGCCCTGGGAGCAGCTTGGGCGCCAGGGCGGCAATACAGGCTGCCACCAGGGTCATGGCCAGCAGGTGCAGGCTCGGCACTGCCAGGGCGTGGGCCAGGGCGTGTCCGCAGCTGCAGGCGCAGGCCGCAGCGCCGAGGCTGAGGGCCAGGCTCTCTGGCGTCACTGAGGGAGCTGGAGGCAAGGCGGGTGGGCGGACGGGCCCTGGGGTCAGGGGAGGGGCAGGTCCCGTGTCAGGGGCAGGGCATGGGTCCAGGGTCTAGGGGTCAGGAGCAGGAGTCAGGGCAGGAGCAAGTTTCAAGGGGTTTCAAGGTTCAAGGAGCAAGTTTCAAGGTGTGGGCGGCTGGCATGGGCTGCTGCCCTACTGCTATTCACATTCTTGGGCCTATGTGTTTTGACTGGCATGAGGACTGGGTGGGGCAACTCAAGGGCTGGTCAGAGGCCGGGGCCATGTCAGGGCAGGGATGGTGGGGCAGGGCCCCTGGAGGAGGTGTGACCCCCTCCTGCGTAGGTGTGGCACCCTCCTGCTTGGGTGTGACCCCCTCTTGCTGAGGTGTACCTGCAATGACGTATACCTGGGTGACACCTCTTACTAGCCTGATAGGGGTGCATGCAGGGAAACTATGAGGTAGCTAAACAAAACAAAACCTGCCAGCCCCGCCTTGAGATGGCGTCCAGGTGTTTTCCCAAGCACTGCATTGCACTTGTCTCTCTGATCAGCCAGTCACACACTCCTGCACTGTGTGGTTAAATAGACTCCCCTGGCATGTCACGCTAGTCACTGGCACTCAGGGCCACTTGGTCCAGCACAACAGCTGCCAGCCCACCTGGAAGGGTTGTGCGGGAGGCACTGGCAGCTGTGCCATCCTGAACAGAGTTGTGGCCGGCGCTGCTGCCCTCTGGATACACCATCAGCAGAGCTAGGAAGACAGCCATGGCGATGTTGTCAGCGGCCATGGCAGCGGGCACCAGGGCAGCAGGCAGCCCCACAGCCTGCAGGGCACAGGCTGCGAACTATGTCCAGGCTAGCAGGAGGGAGGGACAGTTGGTTTAGGGTGTCGCAGACAGGAGGCGGGCGGGTGGGCGGGTGGGCAGGCAGGTTAGCGACAACAGTTGCAGACTGAGGTGTGGAGCGGCAACCCTGACATGCCCCGCCCCCCTTTGCCCTCCAGGCTGTTTGATCTCTACGCTGCGACCCGTGCAGGCCAACTGCCCAAAACAATGACGAACATGGGCTTGTCTCAGGTGAGCTAGCCAGTGATCCTAACCTAGTGATAGCCCTGACCTGACCTAGACGGCAGCGGCAGCAGCAGCCTGCCACAGGGCTGGTGAGGAAGGAGATTCAAAGCCCGTGCCAGAGTGGCCGGCTGCTAGCCAGGAAACCCAGGCTCACCCACTTCCCTGCCTCTTTCCTCACTGCATACTGCCTGCCCGCCCGCCCGCCCGCCCGCCCGCCCGCCCGCCCGCCTGCCTGCCTGCCCGCCTGCCCTACCCTGTGCCCTCTCCCAAGCCTTGCACCCAACCCACCTGTGCCACTGCAGCAAAGTTGACTGAGCCTCCCACATACGAGGCGCACAGGCAGGCAGCCAGCTGGGGCCCATGTGGGCCCAGGAGCCCTAGTCCCTGGCACAGCTTTAACCCAGCTACCGCGCCCATCACCATGCCAACTGCCCCCACCAGGAAGGCCAGCAGCAGGGGCCCCCCTGTGCGCATGAGTTGGGACATGTCAGCTTCAAGCAGGTAGCCAGCCGCCGCCCCTGCATGCACACAGCAGGATTCTGAAAAGTGGCTGAGTTTGAAGGGGTGGTCTGAGGTGGCCGAAGGGGAGCATCATGGGGTCGACATGAGGTGCGTTGCTGTCCTGGCTGACCTGGCATCAGGTACGCCCAGACAACGTTGTAGGCAGGGCAGTCGACGGGTAGAACACCTGTGGCACTCAGACCCAAGCCGCAGGCCATGGCTAATAGGGGGGCCGACAGTGCTGAGCCAATGCGGGTGCGGGTCGCAGCAACCTGGGCTAATGATGCCGAGGAGGTGAGCAAGGCCCACACAGGCCAGCCATCAGTGAACATCGCCATGCATCGTGAATGGCGAGGGCGCTGAGGGTGTCGCGTGACGTGCACAATGGTGCGGAGGTTTACTGTTCGAAATGGCTGGCAAAACCCGGCCATTCCAGTGAGTAGCCGCCCCAGCAGCGGGCGCGGCTGTCAAGGCGTGCCTGCGTATCGCATGAGTCCGTAACATGTAGTGATGCTTGCTTGCGCATGATGCGCAGGCTGCTTGCTCAAGTTGTACCTCCTTAGAACGACTTGCGACGACTGTAAGAGATATCCTGGTTGGCTGTCGAAGACGTGCAGCCTCTTTGAAGACTATGCGTTGTGTGCGCCCTGCACCTGGAGTGCGAGGTGGTTGAGGTGTCCAGGGAGCGCCAAGGCAAGCGCAAGCAGCTGGTGGTCTTATTGGGTGAAGCTGGGCGGGTTGAATGTGTTGGCCCAGTAGGCGCAATGGTGCTGGTGCTGGTGGAGTCTGGTGGTGCTTGTAGATGAGCACCGCACCAGCCGGATCAGCTCAGCTGTGAACATGCCTAAGCCGTGTCAGGATTGGCTAAAGAAACTCAGGTGGCAGGTGGCTATCCACCTAGTGCGCCCCGCCTGCACCAAGCGTGAATGGCCAGCAGCCCTGTGAGGAGCAGCTGGATAAACGCAAGCCCACCAGGCCTGCAGGCTGGAAGTCCCCAGCTAGGCATGTGCACAACCGCCTGCTGCGCCCAGCCTGGAGCCAGCAGCGTCAGCAGCCAGTGCGAAGCTGTATGTGGTGCCTGGTACCCAAACCCCTTATTTGCTACATAAACGGCTGTGCTGTGAACAGAATGTCCCGCACAGCATGCTGCTCCAAGTGGCTGAGTTTTCCCGGGGTGATATCCACTTGCATGACCCAGCCTACCTGAAGGACTTGAGGAGGCCCGTGTCATCAATGCAGCCGCCTGCCTCGTAGACAGCACACCAGCCTGCGCAAGTGGCAACACAAGCTCACAGCCCATGTGTGTATCAAACCTGGCGGCCTGGCAGCGCGCTCCCTGATGCACGTGCAAGCTGCTTGCGTTGTTTGCCATCCCTGCTGCTAGTGCGGTGGCAGCCCCATCACCTTTGGCTCGGAGGGTGTCAATGTCCACCTCCTCATCACCCTCTAGAAGGATGGCCACGTCCTCAGGCTTGGGCGCAGCCGGCTGGTACACTTCAGCTAAGGGCAGCCAGTCTGGCAGGTATGAAGAAACCTGCAGGAAGGTAGGAGGCGCAGGCAGGAACAGTGAATGGTGCAGGGTTTGTCAGTAGGCAGATAATGGCAGGGGATCGGAAGGCAGCCCACCAGGTAGCAGAGCGCCCGGCCGTCACCAAAGGATGAGCTGAAGTTGCACACCCGCACCGCCTGCAAGGACAAATGCATTGCGCCATATTATGACCCCATGGTATGATATACCCATGGTGTGTTAGCCCATGTTATGTTAGCTCAAGCTATGCAGCAGTAAGTGCTGGAGGTCCAGTACAGCATGCTATTTCTAGTCCTAAAACCGAGAACCCTATAAACCCTACGGACCATGAAAACCATATGTTGCTCTGAAAACGTCATCGCTCTCAACAAGCATGACCAGCATCAGGTACGTGTTACGTGGGTATATAATGCACCGGATGTGCACCCCTAACATCTCGCGAGCACCTATTCCAACGCAACATTGGTTTCCGACCGATACCCAAAGTGTCGAGAGGACACGGGTTCGATCCTTGGAAATTGCGTGGTGTCTCTCCCACATCCGGTAGAAAGATTACCTGGATGGGGTTCCGCTCACTCGTGTGCACCGGAAAGCCCAAGGCACGGCCTTGTAGAGCTAAGGGCCCGAGGACGGACCCCAATAGGCGGGGAGGAATGTTACGTGGGTATATAATGCACCGGATGTGCACCCCTAACATCTCGCGAGCACCTATTCCAACGCAACAGTACGAGCCTATCCTGCAAGCTGTGTTCGTGTCTTGTGTCCCAGCCTTGTGTCTAAGCCTTGGTCGAGCTTTGCCTGTGCTCATCATGCTCTGCCGCAGGTGATCAAAGTGTGCTGTCAAGCTGTGCCCTCCCAGCTCAGCAGCAGCAACCAGCAGCAGCAGCAGCAACAACCAGCAGCAGCAACCAGCAGCAGCAGCAGCAGCAACCAGCAGCAGCAGCAGCAACTAGCAGCAGCAACCAGCAGCAGCTGCTTGTGTCACAGCAATGTGTGCCCCCCATTTGAGCTGTCATCAGTTTGCATCGGTGCACGTCTGTCATGCCAAGGCTGTAGCCCTGTCGCAGGGGTCAGGCAATAGTGTCTCAAACCGTCTCAAAGCAGCAGCCCCGCACTATAGCAGCAGCCCCGCACTATAGCAGCAGCCCCGCACTATAGCAGCAGCCCCGCAACCATTGCTTGTGCTTGTGTTCGCAGATCGACGCGCTAATTCGTGACCGCGCAGTAAACAATGGTACACGGCCCCGTAGAATGGCAAACGGCCAGGCCTCTCTGAAAGGTAAGCCCCTTGCCCTTGTTGCCCCGCACACAGCCCCGCACTTGTTGTCCAACACACCGTGCGCATTGTTGCCACGCACACAGCCCCGCACTTGTTGTCCAACACACCCTGGTTGCCCCGCACTTTAAGCAAGCCCCGCACATCGCACACAGCCCCCACAAGTTGCCCTGGTTGCACTTGTTGCCCCGCACATAGCCCCGCACACTAAGCATATGTCGTGGCCCTATGTGCTTGCAGGTATCGCCAAAAGCAGCAGCGATTAATAAACTTGTAGCCACAATGGAGCTTCCTAGTGGAGCAGTCCATCACTACCCGAGCCCTAGAGCCATGGCTCACTCTAGGGCTCTTAGCTAGTTCACTGGTGTTTGCTAGTGCAACGGGCTGATATCCTTTTAAGCGTTAAGCTGTTAGTTTTGATGATGTGCCCAGTGGTCAGGGGGTTTGCCCCAGTAACGTGCCATCGACTTGGGGTTTGTGTTCATCAAGGGTGCGACCGAGGATGCTACAACGTGTTTGTAGTAGCTGAGTGAGATTACCCACAGGCCGACATGTTGTTCCTTGTTGAATGAGTTTTGTTGGCCTGGTACCCAAACCCCAGTAACCCCAAACCCCGAATCAGCAGGAGTCAGCTGGAACCAGTGCATGTGTATCTGCTGGCTAGTCGCCCCTTGGGGGTAAGCACCCGCAGCCTCAGGCACACTGTGGGGCGGGGTGTACAAGCTCTCCTCTCCAGCCAGGCAGGAACACGGTTTGTCAGTGTGTCTGCCATAGTGCCTTTTACATTTCTTGCCTCGAGACATCCTAAATGACTGGTTGTCATTACCACGCGATGGGAGGGTATAGAACGGATAGAACGGCTGACCAGCACCTTGACCCTCAACCTACAGCCTTCATTGCAGTGGAACACTAAGTGTGGACCTCTACAAAGTGGTGTTTTTGTCTGTGTGGAGTTCCCATGCACATGGCATACACATGGCAAAGACATGGCATACACATGGTCATGGTCGCCTACCACCTACACTATTGCCTGACCCCGGGGGGCTATGATGTAGAGTTGGCATGACAAACATGCACTAAGCGTAAGCTGATGACAGCTCAAGAGGGGGGGCACACACTACTGTGCCGCAGCAGTCTACTGCTGTTGCTGCTGGGCCTGGGGTGGCTTATCTTGCAATCGCTTGTACCCCAGCTCAGGGTACTCCTTGCCCTTGGCTGGCAGCTTCCCCTGCTCTGGCCAGTAGCACAGCTCCAGTGGGCGCCACTTGCTCTCCCCAATGCACTGCATGTTCAGTGCTGCATTGCTGTCCCTGCCTGGCTGTGGGGCTAGCTTTGCCTCGGCAGCCTTGCCCTGGGCCTTGACTTTGCCCTTGGTGGGCTGGCTGGGCCCAGCTGCCTGCTCAGCCTCAGTGCACTTGTTGCGTTTGGCTGGCGGGGGAGTGCTGGGCCCAGGCTGTGTGGCTGCTGGCTGTGTGGCTGCTGCCACCGGGCCAGCTACCAGCTGGCCAGACCTCAAACCACCAGCTCATACCAGCTCATAACTCCCTTTGATCGTGTGTCATTCACTCTCGCACCTCCAAAGAGCACCTTCAAAGGGCTGCCTTAGGGTTGTAGGCCTTTTACATGGTTCAGTTTTTTACATGGTTTACGCCAATAGTGGACAGGGCAGCATGAGGCACGGGCACATCCTGACCAATGGGCAGCAACAGCGGGGTGTGCTTGGCAGCATCAGCATACAAGCAAGGGTGGCAGGCACGGCTGACCAGCATGGACCTCATGGACAGATTGCAAACGACATGATGTCAGCGGGTGTTTGCAAGGCGATTAGTGTACTCACTTTGAACCCATGCACCTCATTATCTATGACCGACCCAGTGCTATGACGTCCCACTCAGTTGCTCTCCCTCCCATTTCCCATCCTTGCCTCCACCTGCCGACTGCATCCCTAGGTCAGCTGTGGGTCGGCGCCGGCATCAGCTATCAGGTCTGGTGGGCCTGCCGCTTGGTAGCAGACACAGCCCCTGGGCCCGACAGGGACCGGGCACCCTTGGGGGCCCCCACCAACGCTGACTGACGCGGGGTCTGCTGCCCCCCAGAGCTGTGGCCCAGGCGGCCAGAGGCTGGCACAGGCACTGCGACTCTGGCCCCTGTGCCAGCGCCAAGACCACGCAGCTGAGCAGGAGCCCCTGGGCGTGAGGCTGCAGTGCAAGCTGACCCGGTTGGCGCCGCCGTGCCTGGCACTCTGGGTCTACCAAGCAGTGTGCTGCCCAAGCCTGGCACCTGCACCGCACAGCTGGTAGCGGCTGAGACAGTGGCGGTAGTGGTGGTGGTGGTGGTGGAGGGCTCCATGGCATCTGTGCTGGTGGGCAGACTTGGCACTGTCTTGACGCCTGTCTGAGAGTCTGGGCTTGTGCTCTCAGAGCTGGCTGCTGACTGGCAGCTGACCAGCTGCATGACCTGCTGGGCTGCCTGTTGCGCGGCCTGCTGCTGTGCCGCTTGCTGCACGCGCAGCACGTTGCGCACCACTGTGTTTTTGGGCTGCCAGGTGTGTGTGCGGGCAGTGGCTGCAGGCACCACGTCCTCAGGCACCCTGGCAGTGTCAGGGCCCAGGGGCAGGGCGGAGTGGCTGAGGGCGTGGGGCACGGTGTTGTGGTGTTCCACCTGGGAGCAGTGGGCAGGCGGAGCCACAACAGTGACAGCAGCTGAGCCAACAGGGAGGAGGGAGGGGCAGGGGCATGGCCACTGGGGGTTGTGGGCAGTAGGGCACCAGTAGTAGCACCAATAGTCCCCAGGGTGCTAGCCACAGTGCAAGTAAGGGTTATGGACAGCAGGGCCACTGGATGTTGGAGGAAGTTTGTCGTGAACCGACGAGTAGCATAATTTCTACACGCAAGGCTGCATGAAAAGGCTGGGATCACTTGTGGTTGAATGGTCGAATGAATGAGTGGTGGAATGTAGGGATAGTTCAAGCAGAGTGATCAGGACAAACAAGCACCCCCTTGGTGGAGTGCCCTGGCAGGGGACGGCGCACCTGTACTCCATGCAGCAGGGCCTCGTGAGTGACCTGGGAGATGATGGCCTGCATGGCCTCCAGCTGCTTAGCCGCAGCCAGAAGCTTGCGGGTTGCCTCCTTGGCGCTGGCATCAGACCCCTTCTGGCCTGAAATCAGGGGCATGGGGGCATGGGGCTTGGCAGCACTGGGGACAAGCTCACTGCTTAAACTTTGCCACACATGCTAGGAAACCCTGACAAGCAGGGTTGTGGCAATGTTTTTACACAATCATGGTGGAGCAGTTGAAGTGCCACAACAGGCACTGGCCCCATCGTGAGATGGTGCAGGTTGGTGTAGCCCACCTTCCAAACGGTGGATGTATTTGCGCTCCATGTCAATCCTGCACTCAGCAGCAGTCATACAGTACTGCCAGGGCCGGGCAGGGTGGGAACGAGGCATAGCTGTGCATTGGCACCCAGAGGGCCAGCTGGTCCGCCGTCAGATGACAGACAAACTGAGAGCTAACTAGTTGTGCAAGCCATGTCAGGCAGAGGTGGAAGAAGGGAATCATCCAGGCAACAGTACCAGGGGTAGGCGCCCACAGCCTTGGGGACATGACTGTGGATGCAGTGGGTGTGATGGGGCTGCGGTCACACCTGCGTGAGACAATCTGCCCGATGCCTTCCCAGGTCTTGACCACGCTGGGCATCTTTGCCACTGCCAGGGCATGCCCAGGAGGGCCCAGTAGCTTGACAACCACAGACATGGCCGCCTGCAGACACCCACAGCTGTGAGTGGTAAGCCAGGTGTGGTGCAGCAATGGCATGGCGAGCAGCAAAGCACTCATTGCAAAGCAAAGCAAAGCAGCATTGTGATGGCAGAGCAGTTTTTGACCACTGGCTTGTGTGCTTAGGTGACTAGATCCAAAGCCTCACGTTGAAAAACATTGATAGACCATTGCATTGGACATAGTACCACTGACATTGTGTGAACCCTAAGAAACTGCCTTGACAAAGGCATGTGTCGCCTGCTGAGCTGGGCAGGGAGGTGCTGCATAGCATTGATGGAGGTTGAAGCTGCTACTGCAGCTACTGCAGCTACTGCAGCTCTGAATCCTCCTGCTGCTGCTGCTGCTGCTGCTGCTGCTGCTGCTGCTGCTGTGCAGTCGCACCATGAAGACATCTTCTTGATCACGGAAGAATTGCAGTCGCTCGGACAATGTGGGGATGCAGTCCTCGGAGGCAAACATAGCCGGCACCAAGTGTGCATGGCGGCAGATGTGTGACATGACGGCCAGCATGCGCAACAGTAGCTCCACGTGGGGCCTGCGCAGCAGCAGTGCAGCAGGGGGTGTGTTGAGGCTGCAAAGCAGGAGCTGGGCCTAGAGGCACTTTTCCTGAGGACAGAATGGGAGGTGGTGGTGGCAGCAGCAGCACACCTGACTGTGGGTAGCCTCACTCACTTGCTGCGGTTTAGGCCCCGCATAAGGCGAAGCAGGCCGGCTACGCCCCGTGACTCAACGATGAGCTCACAGCAAGCCAGACTGTAGCTGCTGCCTGTTTCCATAGACTGGAGCGCTTGAGATAGCTGCACAGGCAGTAGCACACAGGCATGAAGGATGTGGTTCAGGGATCGGGGTTTAGAAATCAGGGATTGAGGGTTTGAGATGTGGGGCTGGGGTGAAGGGTTCAGGGCCTACTGTGCTGGTGCACCTAAACCCCTGCATGAAGCCTGCTAGCATGTTAGTGCCAGCCGTGGACCTTGCAGGGCGGTTGGGGAAGTGTTGGTTGGAAGCGTTCGAAGGCAGGCTAGTGCTCAGTGAAAGAAGGTCAAGCGGGAAGAGCAATAAGAGCTGCGCACTGACCTGGGCAGGGTCTTTGCGACTCTTCAGCTGTTCCAAGGCATCCCGCACGCGGGCGCCAAGAGTTTTGTTCGGGTTCCGCGCCGCAACCGCAGCCGCCGCCGTGAGCTTCCGGCGAGCCTCGGCTTTTGCGCGGCCGTCATTGCGTCGCACTTTCCACCCGCGCCACAGCGCCTGGACCCTAACGATGTTGTGCAGCGCCACAGCCTTAGCCCGCATTGCGCACCGGGCTCTCCACTGCGCACAGCAGTGGTGACAACATGTTGGTATCAAGCAGCGGGATGGCAGCGCCAAGGGACTGCTGCGGCTGGCGACCTGTGGTGTGGTACCGCCCGTGCCAAGACCAGACACAGCTGCTCCATTGTGGATTCCAAGGAAGCTTCCTCATTGGCTATAAGGAGTCCAGGCAGTAATGTGACCACACTGTAGCTGCCCTTGAGCCATAATCTGAGGGTGTGAGAGCAGTCACAGCATTTACAGCAGGCACGGCAGGAGAAGCAGGTTGCAGGTCGCAGACCCACCTGTGACTGCATGACAGTGGCCGCCGCTGCCTGGGTTGTGGCTGCCCGCCGTGCAACCAGGACGAGCATGCGTGCCCTGAACATGGGCACAGCTTGCGTGATGACTGCTAGCGCCTGGTGCTGCCTCAAGTACCGAGCTTGCTGGAGGTGTGCCCGGAATGCCTGCGCAATGCAAAAGGGAAAGTGTTGAAGGCCGCCACAAAGGCAGTGGTTAGCATGGATGACCGGGCAGGCAGAGGGCCAAGGTGGTGCTGGGGGAATGCAGCACCTGGACTGCAGTCCGCCGAGGCTCGCAGACTGGCTGCCCTTGTGAGCGGTGTCGGAGTAAGAGAATGACGGGGTGGGAGCGAATACATATTGCAGGACCGTGGCTATGAGTTAGCAAGGGGAGGTGCTCGGTGTGAAGTGCAGGGAGGCCTGCAGGTGCAGTTGGGATGCACACTCTAGAATGCAGCGGTGGCGCACTCACCCGCTGGATCACAGCTGCTGCCTTGCTGTGCAGTCGCCGTTGCCGGACGGCAAGCAGCACATTGCCATGCTGGCGGCGCACCATCACACCTCGCCACCATGCCTGCAGCTTGTGCGCTGCTTGCCACCTGCTGGGTTGCAAGAACACCGATCGTGCTGGTGCGATCATAAGTCGTTGTCACGAGGTGATGAGATGTGATGAGGTGTTGTTCAGCACCCACAGCCAGGCAGTCACACAAGCAGCAGCCTCAGGGCCTTGGGCCAGCACTCCCCCGCCAGTCAATCGCACCAAGGCTGTGCAGACAGTTGAGTCAGCCATTCCAGGCCAGCAAGGGTGCAAGGTGTCAGAGGGGATGTGATGAGGGGAGCAATGCGGCAGGACACAGCAGGCTGCAGAAGGGTTTTGTCTGCGAGTTGTCTAGGCTAGGAAGCGGGCAGAAAGGGCTGCCTCCCCGCCACCCAGCAGTGGAACAGGAGGCCAGGACCGCCCACCTCTCCATGTAGGCCTTGGCTGCTAGCACAAGTGCTCCCCTGGCCTTCATCTCGTTGACCAGCTGGCGCGCAAGCCAGCCCCGCACGCAGGCCTGCACTGTGATGATGTGGCGTCGCCGGGAGGCCGCGGCCCGCCGCCCCAGCCAGGACCGCACCCCAGCTTGCAGTGTCAGTGCTGCTTTTTGCTCAGCTCGCAGGGATGATAGTGCCAGCTGGGCCAGGTGCCTGCGCCACATCACCTGCAGTCAGCGAACAGCAGAGCACCAGTCACATGATGTGGCAAGGTAGTCTCAAGTATCTAATGGTCTCATGATACTCAAAGACCCTATGCCGCTGTGCCTTTGAAGGTGCCCTTTGGAGGTGCGAGAGTGAGTGACATGCGGGTATGAGCTGGTATGAGCTGGTGGTTTGAGGTCTGGCCAGCTGGTAGCTGGCCCGGTGGCAGCAGCCACACAGCCAGCAGCCACACAGCCTGGGCCCAGCACTCCCCCGCCAGCCAAGCGCAACAAGTGCACTGAGGCTGAGCAGGCAGCTGGGCCCAGCCAGCCCACCAAGGGCAAAGTCAAGGCCCAGGGCAAGGCTGCCGAGGCAAAGCTAGCCCCACAGCCAGGCAGGGACTGCAATGCAGCACTGAACATGCAGTGCATTGGGGAGAGCAAGTGGCGCCCACTGGAGCTGTGCTACTGGCCAGAGCAGGGGAAGCTGCCAGCCAAGGGCAAGGAGTACCCTGAGCTGGGGTACAAGCGATTGCAAGATAAGCCACCCCAGGCCCAGCAGCAACAGCAGCAGACTGCTGCGGCACAGTAGTGTGTGCCCCCCCTCTTGAGCTGTCATCAGCTTACGCTTAGTGCATGTTTGTCATGCCAACTCTACATCATAGCCCCCCGGGGTCAGGCAATAGTGTAGGTGGTAGGCGACCATGACCATGTGTATGCCATGTCTTTGCCATGTGTATGCCATGTGCATGGGAACTCCACACAGACAAAAACACCGCTTTGTAGAGGTCTACACTTATTGTTCCACTGCAATGGAGGCTCTAGGTTGAGGGCCAAGGTGATGTGCAAGTGTGATGTCATTGGCATCACATCCTGTGGGACTGGTACAAGTCAACTAAATGAAAGCAAAGAGCAAGCCAGCCACGGGTCCCCATCTTATAGCGGGAACGCTGGCCTTGTCTCTAGCCTTACCTGGACTGCTATGATTGCTTGCCGCCTGGCCTCTGCTGCTTGCTGTGCCTGCCTGCTGCGCACCGCTGCCTGCAGCAGCACCAGGCTGCAGCGCTGCCTGTGGTACTCAGCCCGGCAGACAAAGCACCGCCAGGCGGCCTGAATGCAGGAGGCAGCTGCATGCTCGACGTTCAGCTGGGTGCGGGCACGGGACCCTCGCCAGCAGGCCTGTATCACCCGAGCTGCACGCTCCCTCTGGAAACGGCCCCTAGCTTGGTGTGTCCGCCACGCTGCCTGGAGTGCAATGGCTGCCTGCTTGCCAGCCACTAGCATGCGGCGGGCCAGCCATGCCCGAACACTCGACTGGCATGCAACTGCCTGGCGCAGCTGCAGCTGGTGGCTGGCCTGGGCACGGTGGCCTCGCCAGGCGGCTTGCATGGTGATGGCTGCTGCATGGCATGCTGCCAGACTGGCTCGAGCCTGATGCGCCCGCCAAGCGCCCTGCACTGCTACTGCTGCATCATGCAGCTGCTTGTGATAGCTGGCAGCAGTACGAGCTCGCCAGGCACATTGCAGTGTGGCAGCCGCCTGGATGAGCTGGTGGTGGCAAAGCTGCTGTGAGCGGCACCGCCACGCAGCTTGAGCTGTGATGGCCGCTGCACGGACGGCCTGGTGAGCTTTGGCTCCCTGCCTCGCCCGCCAGACAGCCTGTAACACTGTGGCCGCCTGCCTAGCAGCCACAAAGCGATGTCGCTCTGACCGTGCCCGCCACACCGCCTGGAGGGTGGTAACAGCTGAGGCCTGCAGTGCCAGGACCTTCTCTGCCTGATGTGCACGAACAGCCCGTTGCAAGGACAAGGCCGCCTGGCGGGCAGCCAGGAACTGCTTTCTGACTGCCAGCATCCTCCACCGCGACTGCACTTGTGTCACCAACAGGACGCTGTGGTGATACTGGGCACGGGTGGAGCAGGCCCGCCAGCGGGTTTGCAGCACCAGGGCTGCGACTGCCATTGCGGCTTGCCGCTGGCGTGTGCGGAGACCACGCCACACTGCCTGGATGCGAGTTGCAGCGGCACATCGCTGTGCAACGGCAGCAGCAGCGGCAGCCTGAGAGGCCTGGAGCTTGTGCACTGCCAGGCAACGCATGGCCAGCTGGCGGCGCCAGTAGCACTGTAGCACTTTCACAGCCCTGAGCCGCTGCTCTGGACCTGCAAGCCAAGCAGTACATCACAGCCATGGCTACAAGCCCTAAGCCTGTATGCATGCAGAGTTGTTGTCTAGGCCAGCATGCATCAGTAACCATCCTGCTGACTCTTGGTACTCTTGGATGTTGAGACTGACAATGCAGCGCTATGCATTGGATGGTGAGGTGGGAGGAGTTGTATGATGTCAGTACAGCGTCTGTGGCGCACCCACCGTACTTCTTCTGCCACGCGTGCCGTCGGAGCGCCTGCGTGATCACATGTGCTGCCCGGTCCTCAACGCTGAGCTCCAGCAGGCGCTGTGCCAAGTGCGCCACGAACAGGATCACCGTTTTCTCCTCCAGCCCACCGCTGAAGACATCGTCCGCGGCCAGCATGCGGGGCACGCGGCCCAAGCGGGCAGTGGCAGCGTTCACCAGCTCAAAGTTATGCCGTACGCCATCTCTGCAAAGCAAAAGAGGGGACTGGCGCAACGATGTGGCCTGTAGCCAGACAGGTGTGGTGGATGCTGCCACTGCTGCCACAGCCTTTTGTTGCTTCCTGTTATTGCTGCATAAACGGCTGTGCTGTGAACAGAATGTCCCGCACAGCATGCTGCTCCAAGTGGCTGAGTTTTCCCGGGGTGATATCCACTTGCATGACCCAGCCTACCTGAAGGACTTGAGGAGGCCCGTGTCATCAATGCAGCCGCCTGCCTCGTAGACAGCACACCAGCCTGCGCAAGTGGCAACACAAGCTCACAGCCCATGTGTGTATCAAACCTGGCGGCCTGGCAGCGCGCTCCCTGATGCACGTGCAAGCTGCTTGGGTTGTTTGCCACCCCTGCTGCTAGTGCGGTGGCAGCCCCATCACCTTTGGCTCGGAGGGTGTCAATGTCCACCTCCTCATCACCCTCTAGAAGGATGGCCACGTCCTCAGGCTTGGGCGCAGCCGGCTGGTACACTTCAGCTAAGGGCAGCCAGTCTGGCAGGTATGAAGAAACCTGCAGGAAGGTAGGAGGCGCAGGCAGGAACAGTGAATGGTGCAGGGTTTGTCAGTAGGCAGATGATGGCAGGGGATCGGAAGGCAGCCCACCAGGTAGCAGAGCGCCCGGCCGTCACCAAAGGATGAGCTGAAGTTGCACACCCGCACCGCCTGCAAGGACAAATGCATTGCGCCATATTATGACCCCATGGTATGATATACCCATGGTGTGTTAGCCCATGTTATGTTAGCTCAAGCTATGAAGCAGTAAGTGCTGGAGGTCCAGTACAGCATGCTATTTCTAGTCCTAAAACCGAGAACCCTATAAACCCTACGGACCATGAAAACCATATGTTGCTCTGAATACGTCATCGCTCTCAACAAGCATGAGCAGCATCAGGTACAGCCTATCCTGCAAGCTGTGTTCGTGTCTTGTGTCCCAGCCTTGTGTCTAAGCCTTGGTCGAGCTTTGCCTGTGCTCATCATGCTCTGCCGCAGGTGATCAAAGTGTGCTGTCAAGCTGTGCCCTCCCAGCCCAGCAGCAGCAGCAGCAGCAGCAGCAGCAGCAGCAGCAGCAGCAGCAGCAGCAGCAACCAGCAGCAGCAGCAGCAGCAGCAACCAGCAGCAGCAACCAGCAGCAGCAGCAGCAGCAGCAGCAACCAGCAGCAGCAACCAGCAGCAGCAGCAGCAGCAACCAGCAGCAGCAGCAGCCAGCAGCAGCAGCAGCAGCAGCAGCCAGCAGCAGCAGCAGCAGCAGCAGCAGCAGCCAGCAGCAGCAGCCAGCAGCAACCAGCAGCAGCAGCCAGCAGCAACCAGCAGCAGCAACCAGCAGCAGCAGCAGCAGCAACCAGCAGCAGCAGCAGCAGCAGCAACCAGCAGCAGCAACCAGCAGCAGCTGCTTGTGTCACAGAATTGTGTGCCCCCCATTTGAGCTGTCATCAGTTTGCATCGGTGCACGTCTGTCATGCCAAGGCTGTAGCCCTGTCACAGGGGTCAGGCAATAGTGTAGGTGGTAGGCGACCATGACCATGTGTATGCCATGTGCTTTGGAACTCCACACAGACAAAAACACCGCTTTGTAGAGGTCCACACTTAGTGTTCCACTGCAACGAAGGCTCTAGGTTGAGGGCCAAGGTGCTGTAAGCCGTCACCATGGTCACAATGGTTCACAACAATGATGAGGGACTACAACGATGAGGGTCACCGTTGCATCATCATGCCAACTTTCACAAGGCACCTGCATTGATTGAACCATGATGTGCTGCACTCGGATTCACTCACCTGGCTGGCCTGGTCTTGTTGGAGCTGGTGGACGTTGCTAAGCGTTGTGCATGCCTGGACCCACTTGATCAGGGCATTGATGCGCGGCTGATCGGGATAGATATCGAGGGGCTCGTTTACAGGACGCTTAGTTCGGGCCTGGACCAAACCTGCCAGGCGATGAACATGCCAATTGCGCACACACTAAGACACACAGCTAGGCAATAAACAGTCTCAACAGCAATGCAGGGGCGGTTGGCCTGCTGGTGAGGCTAGCACATGTTCTCCCTGCGTGCAACAGTGCGGGTGGCAGGCACCTGCAGCCTCATGGACTCTGTTGCGGACATGGTGAATCCTGGGGCTGGAGTTGTCAGAGAGTGAGGGCAGGGGCGAGTGAGCTGAGTAGCTTGCAACCCTGCTGCATACAGAGACTTTAAAGAGAGGCTGGCTGCTGTCAACAGGTGAAGGCAGGGGTGCCCAGCTCACTCACGCAGCATGCGCCGGGTTTCCAGCCGTAGCTGAGGCATGTTGACCAGGTGGGGCACCTGCAGCCAGGGTCGAGTTGCAGGCAGCAAGGCTGGGAGGGGTTGGGTAAGGCAGGGTCGTTGTAAACAATACTGGTGAATGACCAGCAACATGCAAGAGTCACGCACGAGCCAGGCAGGCTTGTTGACTGCATGGTCCCAGCTAGTGCAGAAAGAAGAAGAAGAAAGATACGCATGAGGCGTTGATCCTTCAGCTGGTAGCACTGCCAAATGCTCCAGCCTTGGACTAGAACAAGAAGAAGAAGAAGACTACTTTGCCAGAGCCGGCATGCATTGAGGGATGAGCTTCCGCCTTGGGCGTGGTCTGCTCCCACCACCCAGCTTGATACTAGATGGTGCAGCCTGGTGTGCTAACCTCAGCCTTGCCGCACCTGCCACTTCAACGCAATGCTCCACAGGACTCCCAGAGTGACGTCACGGTTAGCCTCCACCAGGTCCCGCAGCCGCAGGGCAACTGGCCCTGATTGTGTGGCAATGCGCTGGCCCAGGGCGGGCAGTGCGCCTAGCAGCTGGTACTTGGCAACTACCTGCACACACACACGTCAGCACAGACCACGTCACATTCATAGCTCTCCCACTCTCTCACTCTGGTCTACGCCCTATGCCAATCCCCTTCATGAGCTGTACACCAAGACAGGGCTGGCAGCAGCTGGGAAAGCCCGCCAGCTCAGGCATGACAACCATGAAGAAAATCAGAGGAAAATGCTGTCAGCTACACACTGCGTGGCTTGTCAGGGTAAGGCTGCCAAAGCCATGCCGGCACCGCAGCCAGGCAAGTGGGTAGACAGGGACTGCAATGCTGCGCTGAACATGCAGCGCATTAGGGAGAGCAAGTGGCGCCTGCTGGAGCTGTGCTGGTGGCCAGACCAGGAAGCTCTGCCCGCCAAGGGCAAGGAGTACCCTGACCTGGGGTGCAAGCGGCTGCGACGCCGCCCACCCAAGGCCCAGCAGAATCAGCCTGTGTCACAGTAGTGTGTGCCCCCCATTAAGCTGACATCAACTCACAATTAGTGCATGTTTGCCATGCCAACTCTAGACTATAGCCCTGTCACAGTGGTCAGCAACACTTTAGCTGGAAGGCGCCCATGCCATGAGCATGAGACATAACTCCATACAGACAAAACACCACCCCTGGTGAGGGGGCCTAATTCTGCCTTTGCATTGGTTTTTAGCCTGCTGGGGCTGATGAGGGTGGTGCTGTCTGTCAGACCCTAGTTTTAGTGGGGTGCCCAGTGGTCTGTTGGGAAAGTGCCATCGGCGTGGGGTTTGTAGTCACCAAGGGTGCAACCGAGGATGCTTCAACTTGATAAGAGTAAATGAGTGAGATTACCCACAGTCAAACATGTTGATCCTTGTTGCATGAGTTTTGTTTGCCTGTCAGACCCTATGCCATGTTTACCTTCGCCATGTTGTCCATGCACTGCTGGTCACTGACGGGATGCAGCCACAGCTGCAGCTTTCCTTCACTGTTGTGGAGCAGCGTGCGGAAGCCTGCCGCAAGCAGCCACAGCACATGCCCAACACACTTGGCAGGTCAGCTTGTGTAAAGAGGGTGCATCACAACAAAGCAATGGCAACAAATGCGAAGCATTCGACAGCAGGCAGCACACAATGAAACCCTACAGCACATGCCCCTGCCTCCTGCCTGCAGTGCTGGCTTTGTAGCGGGATGCAGCCTTGCTGCCTTGAGCCGTAAAACCCGTAGATTGCTGTAGGCTATTCACGAACGTCCCAAAGCGCAGCACCTAGCACCACAACTTGGACTTGGAAGAAGCGCAAGACAAATGTAACAGTGAGGGTTGTGAACTCAGGCCAAGCCTCAGGGGCAACACTGTTGCCATAGTCAGTAGTGGGTCCAGTAGCACCTGACCTGTGGCACCTGCCTGTGACTTCCTCCCACAGCTTGGCCAGCCGCACCCCGGTGCGCAGGTCTTCCCTTAACCCCACATTGACGGCGTAGTCATACTCATCAGCTGGCTGCTGCACATGGTTCAGCCGGTAACCCCACACCTCCAAAGTGTGGCATGGGTCGCCTAGCCCATGCATGCGCTTGCTGAGGAATGCATGCAGCACCTGCAGGCAGTGTTTGACACGGCGTCAGCAGATGGTAGCCTATAAACAATACCTATAATCTATGCCTTTAAACAATACCTATGCCCATGATTGGCGAGCACTGTATGTTATTTTTTTAATTCTTGAGTGGCAGTCAAGCGTATGTGAACCGTAACCCCATACATTAGTGGACACAAAGGGGTAGGAATCAGCCAGTATCTGATGCATTGACTGTGCCTCTCACATGGCTGTATGGGCACATGCCAACACAACAGGGGTGAAGAGGTGTGTAACACTGATACCCGACCTGCTTTGAGCTCTTGAGAGCATTGCGGGTGAACAAGGGAGGGGTGCCTGAGGGCAGCTTGACCAGGCTTGCACCGGAATCTTCTTTACTGCTCAGGGTGACGTCCAGGAGGAGGACCAGCAGCAGCACATTCTTCAACACCATGCCACGCACTTTTGCCTGCGGACCATGGACAAACGCACAAACTAAGACACACAGCCGGGCAACCAGGGCTGCAGGGCTGCAGGTGGCCAGGTGCCTGGTTTCTTGTAGAAAGCCAACAACAATGCAAGGGCTGCAAAGACATGGCATGCACATATGGCCAGGTTCCAAACCCTGATGTGTGCATGTATCATTTTCCTTGGTGCCTTTATTTCATGCCCCAACACAAAATGCTATATGAGGAGCTTTCGATGAGGCTGTGTCCCTATCTCTCATGACCGAGCAGGCAGCCAAGCCCACCAATGGCAAAGGCTAGGCCAAGGGCAAGGCTGCCAAGGCAAAGCCAGCCCCACAGCCAGGCAGGTGGGTAGACAGAGACTGGAATGCAGCGCTAACCATGCAGTGCATTGGGGAGAACAAGTGGCGCCCACTGGAGCTGTGCTACTGGCCTGGGATGCCTGAGCTGCTTGCCAAGGGCGGAGAGTACCCAGGCCTGGGCCACAAGCGGCTGCGAGACCGCCCACCCAAGGCCCAGCAGCAGCAGCAGCAGCAGCAGCAGCCTATGTCACAGTAATGTGTGCCCCCCTTGAAGCTGTCCTCAGCTTACAATTAGTGCATGTTTGCCATGCCAACTCTAGACTATAGCCCTGCCACAGTGGTTAGGCAATGGTACACAGTATCATGCCTAATTCCGGCCTCCCCATTTCTCGTGTTAAGTCGTTTCTGCACCAAAAGCCCCCGTCTCTTTTCCGCGCATTGCAAGCTCTACTCAGTGGTATAAACATCATTCTTCTTGGCGCAGTGGTGAAGAAGTTATGACGGATCTGGCAAAGAAATGGCCGGAATTAGGCAAGTTCCTGTGTATAGGTGGTAGGCGCCCATGCCATGTGCATGGGGACATAACTCGACACAGCATAACACAGCCCCCACGTAGTGGTCCCTAGTGATCCCTTGTAGTAGTCCCTAGTGCGGGAGCAGGTGCTGTGAAGTGGTGTGACCTGTGATTAGACTGGAGGGCACCAGGCACTCACCCAGCAGGCCGTTTTGTCCGCTGCCGCTGCCACCTGCTCCACCTGCAGCAACTCTCTTAACAGCGCCCGCAAGCTGCGCCTTTGCCCAGCTGGCGGCTCCCTACCGCCCGCAGCACCTGTGTAGTCCACAGAACCTATCCCGCTAGAGGCATCAGCTGTGGCCCCGTGGCATGCCTGGGCCACATCACCCTCAAAGAGGCGGCGGCTGACAGCACCAAGCCTCGGCCCAGGCGCAGCAGCATCTGCTGCAGCTGCAGGTGGCTGCCTGGTGTCCCGCAGTATTGTCTCCAACCCAGCCCGCAGCCAGAAAGGGTGGTAGCACAGCAAGGGTTCCAGCAGGGAGCTGACTTCCCTGGGGTCAGCCACCAGCGGGGCCTGCAGGCAGGTAATACCATGCCTGTCATGCTCCACTCCAGCCTGCTGATGTAGGCAGATGACAGTGCTGGCAGGGTACTTGAGGCTGGGTCTGCTCTGGGCCTGCATAATGTATGGTGGGTGGACGCCCTGTATTGGTGGCGCCTGGTGGGCCGCCCACAGCTGGCGCTGATCCCTGGTCACAAGTCATGTGCACTTGGCCACAGCCTGGTACCTGGAGCCAGACGAGCCAGCAGCTGACCCCGGTGCCTGGGCCAGAGCCTCATCAGGGTGACTCCAGGAGCCCAGCTAGCCAGCAGGCTCAGAGGGAAGCCATGACATGCCCACGTGACATTGAGCAAGAATGAGGGCGCATCATCATCATCATCATCATCATCATCATCATCATCATCATCATCATCATCATCATCATCATCATCATCATCATCATCATCATCATCATCATCACTTCATGGCATCCGACTGTCACAGTTGTCTTGTACCACATGCTTTCTACATGCGGGCACATCACAAGTCGTGTATGCTCAGGGTGCTTCCAATGCCTGGAAGTCTGACCCAGCTCGCCTACCTGGGTCATGGTAAAGATGCCGGCGTCAACCTTAGCATTGACCAGGCCGATGACGCCATGCAATGCCTTGTTGCGCTTGCACTGCCGCCAGAGCGCCCCCTGCACCTGAGCTGACAGCCTCTGGGCAGTCAATGCATGGCTGCCAGGCGTGCCGGGCTCCCCTGAACTGCCCTGCTGTTGCTGCTTGCTGGTGTCAGGGGCAGAGGTGCAAAGGTGCAGGTTCAGCCAGGCACATAGAGCAAGCTCCTGCTTTGCCAAAGGACCCCTGCACAGCAGGCAACCACACCCACTGGTGCACAGATTGGTGCATCACCCAAATCAATGCCAGCATCATTGTCAATTAGCACCGACAGAAACTGAAGAAGAGGTGATGGGTGATGAGGTAGTTTTATATAACCCTGGCTTAAAGACAGCGTGCTGCTGCAGGTGCCGCTGCAGCTTGTGGTGAAGTGAGGCTATTGCCAACCCGGCATTGTCACTGGCGTGAGTGGCACTCACTCAATGTGGCAGTCAAGCACAGACAGTGACGTAGCTCTAGGGCCTGTAGCATGCCTGGGTGTGGCAGGCAGTGGCCTCCTCAGCGGTCCCTGTGCCTGGGCACCAGCACCAGCTGCAGCTGCCGGCTTGAGGCTGCTTCTCTGCCCTGGTAGGGAGGCCCCGGGAGCCGTCTTGCCGTTCGCTGGCCCTGCTGCTGGGATGGGAGCAATGTTGAGTGGGGCAGGAGTCATGCAGTGCTCTTTAGAGTGTGTTGTGTAGCCCACAGGGTCCACTTGTGGCAGGCTGGTGGCCTTGCGGGGAGCCGAGCTGCCTGAGAGCTGCAGATGCAGCCGGGGTGGGCCAGCCATTGGCCTGGAGGGGCCCCTGGGACAAGGTGTGCGCTCAACAGTCGGGGCGTTGCTGGGTTGCAATGCTGGGATGTGCCTGCTCTGCTCCTCTGGCTCTGGGTCATCACCTCTATGCTTAGGGCCACTGGGTTGCACCATTATGTGAGGCGCACCAAGGCTTCCCCAAACATGCCCTGCACATTGTGTGGAGCTGAGGGGGCCACTCTGGGGCAAGGAAATCGGGATGCCTGTTTTGGCAAGGTCCTGCTGGTCACAAATCTGCATGTGTGTGTCCTCGCATGTGAGACAGTTGCGAGCATCCATGCACGAGCGTTGCTGACTGGGCGTGGTGGTGTCCCCAACTGCGCCACTGACTGAAGCATTGGCAGGGGCTGAGCCCAGTGATGCACACTGCGTCAGCAGGGTCTGAGACGGCTTAATCCGGCTGAAAGCAGACCTGCTGCCTAGGCCTGAGCCAGCTTGTTGACCGCGGCCATGCACATTGCTTGCTGATGATGCCCTGGGGCGAGCATCTGGTGGTGGCAGCACTGCTTTCCCACTGACGGACAGCTCAGCTTTCAGAACCAGGCCTGTCACCCTTGCTTGTATGCTAATGCTGCCAAAAACACCCTCTGTGTCATCTGACTCTGGGCTGTAGCACAGCCACAACTCAAATCTGTCAATGCCTGGAGCGAGGCATAGCTGCTGGCCCAGCTCCTCCCCTCCGATGCCAGTCAGCAGTTTGGGTGGATGCTTGCCCTTGGAGAACCACCTCTGAAGCTCAACAAAAACAGTTGCATCCTGTGCATGGCACAGATTGCAAGGGTATAGTAAGCGCTGGCAACCAGCACAGCTATTCAGCCAGAGAAAATGTGAGAGAGTCCTGCAGTTTGGGCATTGTTACAGACAGAGGTGGTATGCTCCAGGGGCTGTGTGGTTACGCCCAGATCATTCCTTTGTACATCAGCCTTTGACAGCCTGTAAGCAGCAACTCACTGCGTCTCTGGCAGCAGGAACCCAGACCTCTAGAGGAATGGTCTTCTTCCGTCCCGCTGTGACAGCTCCAAATGTTATCTTTACCCGCTGCAATGCCAGAATATACAAGTAGCTAGTAGCTGAAGCACATAACCAGAGGCGGGATGAGCCAAGGACTTGCTGCTTGTTAGTGTGGTTAGTGCTCACTGAAGCAAAGCGAGCAAGACTAAGGCTGACACGCTCATCCACTTCGTTGTCTTCGCGGCGTGGCAACGACATGGTCGCGTGCAACCCGTCATTCCTGAAACCCAGCCAGCTGCGGCCAAGCAGTCATCTTGGGCAAGTTAACGTGAAAGCGGGAGGTCTAGCCTGTTGTAATCTAACTGTTGATTTGCATTTTTGAATGCTAAACTTTGACTGCCGCATTGCCGCGGACCGAGGAAAACATGCACGTGGTGGTCCTTGATTGAGGTTAAGAGACACATCAGCTGTCATCGCTTGAAATTGTAAGATGCGGTCATCGCTTGGAATTGTAAGATGCGCTTGCTGGACTGGGTGTTGGCTGGCTTGCTGGACTGGGTGTTGGCTCAATGCCGCCAGGCAGAAGTGGTGAGTGTGGCAGTGGGCAAGGTGCAGCAGGAAGGGCAGGGAGGGGGGGCGGGAGGGAACTGCTGCTGCCTCCGCTGCTGCTGCCGCTGCTGCCTCCGCTGCTTCTGCCTTTGCTGCTGCCTTTGCTGCTGCCTTTGCTGCTGCCGTTGGTGCTGCCTTTGCTGCTGCCGCCTCTGCTGCCACCGATCGCGCCGCTGCTGCCGCTGCCGCTGCTTGTCATGCCTTCCCACTCATGAAGTGAGACAAGCTGTGGTGCAGGTGGTGGTAGTGCTTGCTGCTGAGCTGTATGTTGAGGTGTATGGGTTGTCCTGGATATTCTTAGCTCATACTAGAGCTACGGTGATGGGTGACCCTTTTGACGCATGTCTCGCTCCGCTACGCCGCACTGTAAGCTGTCTCCGCTGATGACTCCGCTGAGGTCTCCGCTGAGGTCTCCCCTGAAGGTCTCAACTGTCAGCAGCTAACTAGCAGCTAAGGACGCGTCAGCAAATGCAACGGCTGTCAAAGGACGGACACGCGCACAGTGTGACAGCGGAAAGCATGAAAAGCTCCGTTTGCCACAGATTGCCATCTTACTTGGAGCAGGCGTGGCGGCCTGCTCTGATTACTGCTCGGGCCCCAAGCTGCCACCGCGATAGGTAGATGTGTGCTTACCGTACTCTCCCTTTTGATTTCCTATCCCGAATCGTTTTTTGTCCTTCGGGAAACCGGGAATGATTAAACAATGTATGTAGTGGCGTTTTCACGCGTTTAAAAACGTTAGCAGCCCTATCCTTAAAACGTTTAATACGCGGCCCCTCCCCTATTAACAGCCACAAACCAAACTTGTGGCTGTTAGTAGGGGAGGGGACTTGTTTGTGGCTGTTAGTAGCGGAGGGGACTTGTAAACAGGGCAACCACCGTCGCGATCACAGTCTTCGTCATCGAAGTCAGATGCAGACGAGATGTGCTCGGACATCGAACAAAGACAGCAGGGAATAGATGCGCGGCGGTCAGCATCACACATGTCACACCAGATGTGAGCGACAGAGCCAGCGCGGCTCCGCCGCGCTGGCTAAAGCTTGAACGCTTTGAAAACGCCACTACACTAGATAGCGACAAAACCGCTGCGTGCTAAAGGTTTAAACACGCTCGGCCTCGCACCGGCGCTAAACAGCTCTCGACCTCAGCCAGCGGCCGCGTCGCTACGCTCCGCGGCCGCTGGCTTCGGTCTCGAGCTGTTTAGCGCCGGTGCTCGGCCTCGCGTGTTTAAACCCTTTAGCACTGGCGGTTTTGTCGTTATCTACTACTTTATTGGTCTTTCGGGAAGTAGTCAAACAATTAGTTGACCTTGACGAAATCTAGCTTGTGTTCCGGGGCATCAGTGCCGCCGACGCAGCTGATAATCTGCACCGCGAGCTTCTTATGCACGATGCACAACGCTTCCAAATGTCTCTCGATCGTCTAGCGACAATGATTGAGAAGCGACTACCTGGGACTACTAACTTTGGGCCTTCTCCATCGCCCAGCACACCGGCAAGGCGCATGAGAACAGGTGGCATCCTGCTAAGATTCAGCCCACCTTTCCAGGGGGAGGCGGGCCAGGCTGGGGCAAAGGCTAGGGCGGTGGGACAGGCCAGGGCGGCAAGCAGGGTGGCTGCTTTGCCCCAGGCAAGGGCTAGGGCGGTGGGCCAGGCTAGGGCAAAGGCTGGGTTCACAGGACAGGCAAGGGTGGCAACCAGACTAGCAACCATGTCAAGGGGGGAGGCGGTTGGTCATACACGGGCAGCCGGCCAAGGCGGGGTGGCTGCAAGAGTGGACTGAATGCTTTGAGGCAGATGATGAGATATGCCGCCACTGCCAGCAGCAGCAGGAGGACCACGACTTTATGAGCAACGACTTTATGAGCGAGGTGTAGTGCCCCATGTGACGTGGTCAGGCGTTAAGGCCACTAGAAGAGAGGCCACGACAGCTGACTATGTGGATCATATACTTTAAATGCGAGATTAATTGGGTGGGAGGCTTGATTATTTTTATGCGCGAAGACGTTCTCAAATTCAACTTTAGACGTACTTTGGCCATCGAGGAACTTGAAATAATGAAAAATATGGCTCGGGAATAATATTTTAATTATAGTTTCCGAGGCCTCGGGAATCAAAAGGGAGACTACGGTATGTCATTAGTTATGATATGCGGCATCAGAATGCAACGCAATGCGAGAGATAACACAGCTGAAGGACGCAGAGGAAGGACAGGCAAGACAGCTCTTAGATGATACACGGATGCCTTGGCCTGCCCTTGAGTTGCCAGGGCAAGGTGGTGCAAGTGGATGGCCACCAGTCCAGTGAGGAGGACTGTGACTATGTTGTTTATAGTTGGCCTGTGACTTATGTAATGGAACCAAACCAAACCAAACCAAATGGAACCAAACCAAACGCTGCAGCTTTGCGTATAGCTCTGCAACGACATAATGTCTGCGGTAGGGCTGCCTCTTCATTTTGGTGCAGTCTGGATCGGCATCACAACTAGGGGCTGATCCGTCTTTCATTACGGCAAGATCGAGTGCAAGGTACCGTAACACGGTCGCGCCCTAGTGCTGTGCCCTGCCTCTCATTTGCACATGCATGCATGCATGCACGTGGTATTCATATGACTTCTCTTCTCGACCACTGCCCAGCATAAATTGTTATGGCCAACACTTCCAGCTTTCCCGCTCGCAGCTCGCACCCTGGAATGGCGAGAGTGGTCGCCACAGACGCAATGGATCAGCTCACTGCGCAGCAGAGGCAGGATGTTGTGACGAACCTGTAAGAAGCGGCGATGGCCCGCACACCATATCCTACAACCCTGAAAGCTGCTCCCCATTGTGCATGGCACAGGATGAAGGAGTTGCACAAGCTGCGGGGTGTGCATCGAGAGGTGGCGAGTCTTGAAGAAGCTGCTTTCGCCACCAGTAGCGCACCGGTGCGCCCTCCTGCCGCTCTGTATTTAATAAGCACCGTCTAACCACTGCAGCAAAACACGCAGGACCAATACTTTCAAAAGGTTACTGCGGCTGGCATCCGCTACAAAGCCCAGCTAAGAGCACAGCGTGCTGCTGAGAGGACAACAGGTGAAGAACCCCCCATAGGGTGTCGTAGTGTGCGGCTTGCATCTTAGTGCCCTGCTTTGCCGTGCGCTGCAGTCAGTGTCGCGGCGCAGACTTCACAGGGAGACGGTCATGGCATGCTATACGAGCGACAGCAGTCGGGCTTGGTGCAAGGCCGTGATGCTGGCACAGCTGTGACAAGAGAGTCACAAGTACCCACCCAGCAGCGCCACCAGTTTGTGCTTCAGCAACTTTTGCAACGTCAACAATCAGCTCCAGACAGCAGCAACTCCCAGGTTGTCCACAGCCCCCACTGCTCCTGTACAGCATGTATTATGAATCCAGGAGTGAGTGCTGGAGGGGGTCCTGGCGCTGGCCTTCAGATAACAGTGCCTCCCCTCGAGACTTGCGATCCAGAACTCCTGGGAGCAGATGAGGCGATCTCACCTCTGTCCGTCGAGGGCGGCGCAGTTGCTGCCCATGCCCCTCGAGGCACACTTGTTGCAAGGAACGTCACATCAGTTGTTTTGTCCGAACCTTCTCTGGGCAAGGCAATGTTTGTATCAAGGGCAGGGCTGACGCACATGGCCAGCCCTCGAGGCGCTACACACTGCCCTGCATCCTGGGAGCTCGACCCGCCTCTACCTAGTCCACGCTGGCCAGGGTGTTCAGGGCGACCTCAAGCCATTGGCAGTCTGCCTGCTGACAGCAAGCTTATGGTGCCATCCAGCCGTCTTACCAGCATGCCACTACACAGTAGCAGCGACACAGCAGCAGGCTATGTGACCTCACCCAGCTCTCAATACGACGTGGCTGGGGTGACCAGCACCACGATACAACGCATTGACTCAGCCCCTCCTCAGCTTTGTAGCCCCTGGTTGCATCCCCATGCCACCACCCCACCAGCTCCTGGCTGTGCACCTCAGACTCGTGCTATGCAGCTGGCAACGCCGCAGCTGGCAAGGGGCATCGCCTCAGTAGAGCCAAACAGTAAAGCTCAGGACCAACCCTGTACACTGGCAATGTCTTTGCATGGCAATGGCCAACAGCTCAGCTTGTCCCCCACTAGCAACACCTGTGATCTCGAACTTGACGCGGCTCAAGCAGGAGCTGCCCCACTCATGCCGCTCTGGCTGCTAGCACAGCACCCAGGGAGGGACCCAATGGCGCTGCTGCATGACGTCCTACCTGACCTTATCAGTCCCTACCATGATGAAGGTGGGGTTCCAGGTGTGAGGGGCAGTTGCAGTGCTGCCTAGACAGCTGCAGTTAATGTTGTATAACATGCGCTAAGGCTACTTGTAGAAAGGCTAGCTCATGCCAATATACAAAGGCTCAAGTGATCGCAACACCTGCTAATGATTGATGTCCAGTCCTGGCATGTACCAGAGCGAATGCTTGTTTGGTCCTGGGCATGTACACGTGCAAGCCTCTGCGTCTGCCTGTGCTGTGAGCCCTGCACCCTGCCTTAGGCTCTGCTCTTTGTTTCACCTTGTGGCATGCCCTGTGTCGCTGCATGTGCAGACCAGCCACGGGGGTGGCGTGCAGGGGTGTTTGAGGCCAAATCGTCATCGTCCCCCGCGCATGCAGCAATCAGCCACCACTGTGCCAGTCCTCCCGGTGGCAGTACACCAGACTCAGGCCTGCACAACCAGCCGCCCACCACCTCCCAGGTCAATGCCGGCCATGACCACACTTCAGGCTCTGTGGCTCCGAGTGCCTTACCCCGGCCAATGCCAGATGCAGCGCCATCGGGCCCTGCCCAGGCCTTGTCACAGCAAGCAACCAGCAGCCTGCCGGCCAACATGAACCACCCGGTCAAGGTCTCTTCTTCCCTAGCTGCCTGGCTCCATAACGCCGTGCCTGCCCCCTACTCCACCAGACTGCCTTCCGTCCAAGCACCCCAAGTGCCAGCTCTGATGAAGTGCCTAAGTGGGCATGCCTACCCACCTGATGCCTATGCATCTTCTTTTGCTGGCCAGCTGGAGGACACAGATGACATGGCCTACGCGCCTCCAAGCTGGGGCAGCTCACAGCCGTCTCCCCACCCAACTGTTGGCACAGAAGCTAGTGCTGCTCAGGTTGTTGAGGATGGCAGCCCTGTGCCCCTGGTGGGCATGGCCCGTGTGCCACCAAAGCAGGACCAGCCCATGCAGGCCAACCAGGCAACAACACTGAGCCGTAGACGACCACGGCCCATTGGGGAAGATCAGCAGGCCTACGCTGCGCCACCGCATCTGTCCACCCCTTTGCCAGTCGCGGCCAGGCAGCCTACTGGCTCACCCCATCAGGTGCGAGCTGCAGCACGGCTCAGTGACACAAACCAGGTAGGGTGTTTGTTTGTTGCTCGTGGCTGGGTTACCTGACCCTTGCCAAAGACCTTACACCAGAGCTGACACATTCTCATGCAAGACATCCGTGCGAGACATGCTGAGGTGTTGATCTGTGGGTAACCTCCCTCCACAACGACATAGCAATATCAAGGCACGTCAGATCACCCTTGACAGCTACAGACCGCATCCCTGATGGCACCTTTATTCCTGGCCACTGGGCTCCTTGTTGACAGTAAGAGCTTGCTGCTTGACAGGCTAAAAGAATGGTTACCTGTTGAGCTCTGTGGGTGGTTGCAGGCAGGGCAGCATTGCTCCGCCAGTGCTCAGCAGCTTAGTACAGCCTCTGCCTGGCCCTGGTCAGCCAGTCAGTGAGCAGCGTGTAGCGCCTCCAGGTCCTTGCAGCTGCACATCTCTAGGGGGCTCTGCACTCTTTTCCCCAATGCGTTGAAAGTCGAGGCATGGGTTGGTGTTACAGCCAGCCTCCTGCCCCATGGGGGGCCTGAGGTAGTGGCACTGGGCCAGGTGCAGCTGGGGATAGTTGGGCAGGCCCTGGGCAGGGGGGTCCCTGGACATGGGGAGGGGGAGGGAAACCTGGGCAGGCCACCAGCCAGGCATTGGGGGGCTGCTCAAATACAAGCAACTCATGAGGCAGCAGCTTGATGTCATGGTGGTGGGGCCCATGGGACAGGTGCTCCAGCCCCGTTGCACTGGTGAGCAGATGCTTAGCTGTGTGGGGGAAGAGCTAGGCTGGGGTGGCTGCAGTGTGCTTGTCTGCTGCTGCTGCTCCTCCTGCTGCCCTCATCGCTGCCCACTACTACTGACACCTGCAAGACAGGAAACGCACAGCATGGCAAAACTTGACCAACAGAGTCATAGTGTTGTGTGATGCACAATCACATCGTCCGTGAGCTTGTACGGGTCTAGTGTTTCTTCTAGCAACACGACACACCGGATGCTCAGTGTGCGAGACTCGAGGGACCAGGGCTCTTTAGTTTCTTTGTTGGTAACATCAATCAGCAGGCAACCCAATTGATGGCAGACATTTGATTAAGGCTAGCCAAAGGACCATACAGAGCCACATGAACCATGCACCATGCACCATGCAGGGTGACACCTGGCAGAACCGCCTGGCTGATGCGGCCGTGTCCCACCCCAGCACGCTCGCTGGCTCACAGTGCCCTGTCTCAGAGCCTGCCACTCCTCGACACATCCACTGCTCCTGGGAAGGGGAGGGGAGTCAGCTGCAAGGGGCCAGTCTGCCTAAGCGCCTGGGCTCTGGGTCATTGCCAAGGGGGCTTGGCAGGTCTCTGCAACGCTGCAGCATGCCGGCAGCGCCTGTCATGTCGCAGGTATGCTGCAGCATCAAACCACTGAGTCCAGCTCATCTTGCATGCACATGCACACACACCATGCCATACCCTGCACCACAATGCCCTGCTTTGCTGATTGTTCTCTATGTCGCCGCCACAGTGCATTGCCCCTCCATGGTATTACCATCATCCTCATCCTCATCATTATTCATTCCATAATGACATGGCACTGGGTCATCCCCAGCAGCATTAGTGGCACCGCTGCATCACACAGCATCACAGCCACAAATCGGTGCTCGCCCACTCCCTCCGGGCTCTGTGTGAGTGTGACTCTCAATGTGACCTCCCTGGGGTCAGCCACCAGCAGGGCCTGCAGGCAGGTAACACCATGCCTGTCATGCTCCACTCCAGCCTGCTGATGTAGGCAGATGACAGTGCTGGCAGGGTACTTGAGGCTGGGTCTGATCTGGGCCTGCATAATGTATGGTGGGTGGACGCCCTGTATTGGTGGGGCCTGGTGCGCCCGCCCACAGCTGGCGCTGATCCCTGGCTCACAAGTCATGTGTACTTGGCCACAGCCTGGTACGTGGAGCCAGACGAGCCAGCAGCTGACCCCGGTGCCTGGGCCAGAGCCTCATCAGGGTGACCCCAGGAGCCCAGCTAGCCAGCAGCAGGCTGGGCTGCAGGCTGCCCCTGCACAGCACCCCAGAGTGCAGCAGCTGCTGCTACATGGCCAGCAGTGGGCGGCACACCACAAGCTGCACCTACAGGCGCCATCTCGCAATGCACTGGGTTCCAAGTACGTGCCACAGGGCAGAGCAGTTTGCCTGCTATGAAGAGCAGGCTGCCTCAAAGCAGCTGCCATAGCTTGACACCACACTGCTTGTCTGTGTATCGCTGCATTACCCCTGCCTCAAGCACGCTGAGAAGCTACCATTCTCTCCGCATTGCTGTGCCAGTCAAGGTTGCCACACAACACTGTGTCCTGCCATGCAAGGACTCCTTTCCCCACCCCTTCCAGCTGCCTGCGCACGTGTGTGGTGGTTGTGCGCACCTGCAGCACACACCACAGTAACATCACAAGCAACCCATGGCTTGCTGCACCAACATGTGCTGGTGCTGACCTGGCTACTAGTCATCAGCATCATCATCAGCATCAGTAGCATTATCAGCAGCAGCATCATTTTTATTGATAGTCGGTAGGTAGGTGTGCCATTGATGGTATCCGTGCTGATGTTGCTGGCCGTGTGGGCTGTGGCGTCTCTGACTGCAGAGTGTCAGTCTCCTCCAGTTGCACCTCCCTCATGAGCTCCTTTGACCTCAGCCCTGGGTGTCCCCTGCTAACCCCCTCACCTGCTTCACAAAAACTGCAAGGCTCACCCACCACCCTATTCCACTCTGCCCTCAAGCTGCAAGACCTCAACCTCGTTGCGGGGTCTACACCGGGCACAGCTTCGCCCTCACACTTCAACGGCCCTGTGTTCAGCCCACAGCAGCCTTCACCTGATCACGAGGCTTCAAGGATGGCTACTGAACATGCCCTGCTGCGGCAGCACCACACCCAGCAGCAGCAACAACAGCAGCAGCAGCAGCAACAACAGCAGCAACAGCATCACTACCTGCAGCAGCAGCACCAGGAGCAGCGCCAGCAACAGCAGCACCAGAAGGTGCATCAGGAGCAGCAGCAGCACTGCCGGCAGCAGCAGCAGCAGCAGCACCACTACCAGCAAGAGCAGCAGCAGCACCATCGACCAGTATTGGACCTGTCCAACCCTCGCGCACCAGAGCCATGTCAGCAGCAGCACCTCCACAACGGATCTAGTCTCCCTGGCCTTGAGCTGAAGGGCAGCATCAGCGTCAGCTTTGGCCGAAGCTGGACAATGCCACAGCAGGGCTCGGCAGAGGTGCCAGCAGGCGGCCTTCGCCCAGGCTGCACAACGCTGCTGCAGCAAGCTGACCCGGGCCAGGGCATTGGCTTACAACGGTTTGCTAATGGACCATGCAATCCAGGTAGATTTAAAACTGTGCATGGACAGCACTGGCATGGATGGTGGGTGCATTACCCGGGTCTGTGGACAAGATGATCCTATATATGTATGTGTGTTGCAGCAGGAGTGATGTGTGATTGCCATGTATTGTATGATGATGTTGGTGGTCACGATGTTCTTGCACCTTGCTGGTGCAGCCACCGAGTTGCTTGGCCTTGACCTTCCTGCTGACACCACCGACCTGGACATCGGCGATGAGCTAGGCCTGGATTTCACCCTGCTGCCTGAGCTCCTCAGCAAAGACATGCCCAGCCTGCCTCAGGTGAGAAACACCACTGGTAATGCCACCCATGCCACCCAGTTTTAGGCAAACTTAGGCAAATGGCATAGTTGTTGCATACTAGGAATGATATGAATGTTCATCATTGTTGTCCTTGCCACGCCACACTCATCATTTCAGTCCTTGCTTTCCACAATCATCACCCCCTCAAACACATATTACTGCCACTTTCATTTCATGCGCTCGATCGGGGCGCTTTCCTTCTCCCTCTTGTGTCATGTCAGCCAGCTGAACTGTCAAGAGCATGCTGTTGCGCCCAAGCTGGTTGGAAGCATGGCCTTAGCCATTCATGCGGGTTCACATCTAGGCCCTGGTGAACACAGATAGTGTGCAGGGCTGATTGCAGTGTATTATAGGAGTAGGACATGCACTGTTGAAGCAGTGAGTCTGTCCCCTTCAGGCCACTAACCAGGCATTGTCAGCTGTGCCTTACCCACTCTCGTGTTACCCTACCCTGCCCAAGCCTGTGTCGTGAAACATGGCTCAGGGGTCAAACCGGCAAACCCCTGGTGCCCCTACCTCGCCCAAGCCTCTGCTGCCCTGCACGGTCTCTCCCACAGGACACAGCGTTCGAAAACCCAGACAACCCCGTTGAAGTGCCTGGGGGCGGCAACCCGCCAGCCCGCCTCAGCCTGGACACCCTGAGCTGCCATCTAAGCAATGGCATGAGTGTGGCTGATGTGTGGCGGAGCAGTGGCCACACCGCGATGCAGAGCGTGGTGGGGTTGGATGCAGATGGCTGCTGGGCTCAGGACATGCTGACCTCCCCGGATGCCTTGGCCCTCTACCGCTGCCTGGACCCCAGCTTCCCTCATGTTCGCAATGAGCTGCTGATGCAGCATGATGCAGCAGCACCACATGCTTTGCCACCGCCTGCAGCACAGAGCCAGTGGCAGTGAAGTTGCAGACAGGTTGGCAGATGGCTTCTCAGGCTGCCCAGGCTGCACCATGTGAAGTGGTGGAGGGGCTGGACATTGATCAAAGCACCTACACATTGAGCAACCGGTAGTGTGTGCGCATGTCTATGCCAGCCACCCCCAAAACATCACTCACTTGCCTCGAAGTGGGCACTCAAGCGGTGCTCTTTTCCTTTTCCTTCTTCTCCTCCCACCATCATAAACACCCACATCACATCATCATCCCAATCAAACATCACACATGTCACATGGTGTGACCAATGGAACGGTGGTATTGATGGTTGGCTCTGCGGGACAGCCCACCCAAGAAGAAGATACAATTAGCAAGGGCATTGAGCAGCAGCCTTGTGGCCGGTTCAGCTTCAGTCAACATCCAATGCAACAGGGCCATGAAGGGCGCTGCCTGATCTTGCTCAGTCATTGCTCTTGCACCCTCACGTCACAGCCATCACAAGAGCCTAATTGTTGCTGCCGCATAGTCAAGTGCTCAACAGGGAGGGGTGGTCCCCCGCTCCACCCAATTCACATGTCACGGGGTGCACATGCTTGAGGCATCTTGTGGCCAAGTCAGCAACCTGCTGCTATGGGTTTAGCCCCACAATAATCTGTTCCACAACTATCACGAACATGGAACATACACCATGGCTGCCTTGTGTACTTGGAGTCCGTGTGATGATGGCAGAGTGATCACCATAGCACCAATGTTTGTGGAGGCTCTGTAGCCAAGTACCCTTCTTTGCCCAACATCCACGTCATTTCGTGGAACATCATTGTGCTTAACAGGAGATACCGCTTGACCGCTACAGCTGTCAGCTGCTGGGCTGCTGGGACCCCTTGTGTCAGGGAGTCGCTCCTAGTCTGTGGTGCTGCCCCCTGGCATGCCGCCTCCCTGCCTTGACTTGTGGTCATGAGAGCTGCAGCACCATTATCACTTCACAGCACACAGGTGTTTGCCTGTGCTTAGTTCCCTCTACTGTACATTGACCTACATCCATGGAGCCTGTAGTTGTTGGCTGGGGTATAGCCTGCAGCGTGCTTTGCAGGAACCATGGACACTCTGGGCTTGGGCTTGGGCTCCGGCTGGGGTGGCCGCTCACTCACCTGCTTGGACATACTCCTCTCACCTTGCCACACAGAACTAGGCTGCTGCTACTGGCTGTAGCCACACTTGCCTGACGCTTGGCATGCAAGCTAGCATGTGAGTTGTGTAGCTCACACATCATGTTTCATGACGTTAGTGCAGTGTGGCCTGTCATCGTCACATTGAGTAGAACTGTCCCTTTCTGTAGAACTGTGGCTGCCTTCTCACTGCAAGCTGGCTACTTGGCAGAGGTGGCACGGTACAGGCAGCAGTATCGTGTGAGAATCCCCCATGCTGCAAGGGGCCCACTAGTATATCACCGCTAGTGGCTGCTAGTGGCCACTACTGGTCCGGCTCAAATGGAGGCCCGAGTGAGGGACAAGGGGGCTGCATGGGGCATGTGGTGGGTCACACAGACAAAACAGCTTTGTAGAGGTCCACACTTAGTGTTCCACTGCAATGAAGGCTCTAGGTTGAGGGCCAAGGTGCTGAAGCTCATCACCTCCTAGGCATTGTTGGGCCGTTGAAATGCATTGTGGAGGATAACAGCTATCGCGTGTAGCCATGGCCATATTGTGTGGCCACGCACATCCTATCCCTGTCCAAGGGCATGCCCCCATCAGAGCTCCTTGCTCCAAGCAATGTGTGAAGAGCTGAGAATGCTTGGAAAGGATGCACAAGCATTGCGTGAGTGTTTGCATGCACACTGCAGCGTGGTGAAATGCAGGGAGGACGTCTTGCTTGGGCTGACATGCGGATGTAAGACATTGTGCTTACGGTTGGGCATGGGCTGTGGTGTGCTGCTCATGATGTCTTCAATGTCTTCATGACTGACAGCTGCAGGTGTCGTCCTTGTGCGGGCATGTACAGTAGGTTGTGAGCCTTATGATCCTCGTTTCAATCCAATGGTGCGTCCCCACTTTGCCTTTATGTGTCTTGCTCCTGTTTTGAGGGCGTTGTTAGCACTTTGGGATGCGGCCTCTTTAGAGGTTTGAAGAGAATGGGTCTTTTCTCGGCTACACGGAATGGCTGCACCGAGCTTCAATCACTGAGTTAGTGATGCACATCCTGGGCGTGTACCGCCGAGGCATAGATGGCCGGGCCCGCAACAATGCACAGGCCTTAGTAGTTTACACAGGCTGTGAGCCTTACAAATGAGCCTTACATTAAGCTTACAAATGAGCCTTACAAATGAGCCTTACATCAAGCTGTTGGTTTTGATGAGGTGCCCAGTGGTCAAGGGGGATTAGCCCCAGGAAAGAGTGCCACCGGTGTGGGGTTTGTAGTCATCAAGGGTGCGACCGAGGATGCTACAACATGCTTGTAGTAGTTGAGTGAGATTACCCACAGGCAAACATGTTGTTCCCTGTTGAGTGAGTTTTGTTTGTCTGCCAAGAGGAGTCTGTCTGGTGAGCTCCAGTGTGCGGAGCTCGGCTTTGATGTGGCAGCCTGTGCTCACCCACTGATCATACGGCTCCAGCAGCAGGCAGGTGCTGTTTGTGGCCGCAGTCAGGGCCAGGCTTACAAGCAGGTGGTGGGTGGGGTGCGGAAGGTGTGAAGCTGACTGCCGCCTTGTCCCTTCCTATCAAATGTTTGTAGCGAGGCCAACATGGCATGTGTGGGTATGCTCCCTATGGCGCAATGAAGAGGGCTGGGATGGAGGCCCAACACCCAGGGGTGGAGGCTCCTAAAACCACCAAGCTATTGGCATCAGCATGGGCATGTGGGGGAGGGGCTATCCAGCGTGTGTACAACATGTATGCTGCCATTGCCAACCAGCTGGAGGGCAGGAAGTGAGCGACACGCCAGCAGTCTGTGGATCAGCTGTTGATTGCGACTGATTGAAACTGACTGCGCGCTGGCCTGGCCTGTGGCGAGCCCCGCGTTGCGACGCTGATGCTGGGCATGGACGGCCTCTATCAGCCTTATTACAGCCAGCCGCTGTACAGCGGTGGCCTATCACAGCCATCCAGCTTGATAGGTGGAAGATCCCATGCCAAGGGGCTTCCAGGCTTGTTCCCGTTGCTTACAATGCTAGAATCCGCCCCGCCCCGCCCCGCTCCCCGCCCCGCCCCCCGCCCCGCCCCCCGCCCCGCCCCCCGCCCCGCCCCCCGCCCCGCCCCCCGCCCCGCCCCCCGCCCCACCCCCCGCCCCGCCCCCCGCCCCGCCCCCCGCCCCGCCCCCCCCCCCCGCCCCGCCCCCCGCCCCGCCCCCCGCCCCCCGCCCCGCCCCCCGCTCCGCCCCCCGCCCCGCCCCCCGTCCCGCCCCGCCCCCCGTCCCGCCCCGCCCCCCGCCCCGCCCCCCGCCCCGCCCCCCGCCCCGCCCCCCGCCCCGCCCCGCCCCCCACCCCGCCCCGCCCCCCGCCCCGCCCGCAGGAACGGGCTTCTAGTTTATCTTGAGCCTAATGTCAGTGAACAATTATAGTTTGCATGCAGATACTTGTTGGAGACACTTGTCAAATGCAGACACTTGTTCCAGTTGCTTACAAATGATAGAAGAGGAAACACATGTAAGTGAGAGCACCGCTGCAGGGGCTGCGGAAGGAGAGCGTCCCAGTCATGCTTAACACCACAGCTGCTCTGCCCTGCAGCCATACTGCTGCCACTCCCTAGCCCCACAGCCCCACAGCTCCACTCCCTAGCCCCACTCCCTAGCCCCACAGCTGCTCTGTAGCACAGCTGTTTTGGGTTTGACTGGTCAGTGCACGAGTTGGCCTTGGTCGTAAGCCCGCCGCTTCTCGGGATCTCGTAGCACGTCGTACGCCATCTGCAGCTTCTGAAAGTCACCGCTGGCCTGGCGCTGCTGCGCAACGTCTCCGCCTGCCGCCATGACGCTGTCGGGGTGGAGCAGCTTGGCTTGCGCTTTGAAAGCCGACTTCACAGTCTCTGTCGTGATGTCGCCTGCAGCCAGCAGCTTACTGTGAGGTTTAGTTTGGGTGCAGCTATCCATCGGCGTGGCATCTAGTCACGCGCAACTGACTCACCTTCAAAGGTGCTCAAACCCATCAACCGGTAGTATCCGAGGAAATCTCGCCGGCGCCCGGTACCATCGAAGCTTGGTGGGGCCGCACCGGCGCTAGCACCAGTCAGTCGCCGGGATGCTCGCCGCGACCCAGTGCGCTGCCGGTGAACCTCTTGCTCCAACTCTTGCTCGCGACGGTCCCTGAACCAATCCGGACCGTGAACATTCGAAGCAGGCCACTGCTACGCATCGTCCGCTTGTTTGGATCTCTATACTGTGGCTCGCCGTCTACCTCCCATCGGCTGGTGAATCGGGGTCAGCTCCCATCGGCTGGTCAATCGGCTCCCATCGGCTGGTGAATTGAGGTCAGCTCTGCACTTGATTCTACCCTCTGCCCCCACCATCTCAGCCAACCTACAGGCATCGTCACTTCCACAGCCAAACGCACCCCACCTCTTTCCCAGCCCCAAATGAGCCTTGCCCGACCCCTGCTCGCGCACAGCCTCTCGCATCTCACCTGTCAGACATGAGGCGCTGTAGCCAGGACAGGCGAGCCACCTTGCGCTGCATGGTGCACCGAGCAATCTCCTCGGCACTGGCCCAACGCTGCTGCTCGTCCCAGTTCCAGGGCTCATCGCCCTCCCACCTGCACACCGCCGCCACCCCCCACGTGGCGTTGGGGCGGTACCTGACTAGGTGGAGAGTTCCATGACCTGGGCGGCAGTGACCCACTACCATTGCCACCACTGCCAGGGATCTGGGCAGGGGGCGCGAGGTCAGCTCTAAAACATGCACTCATTGTAAAAACTCTTTCTAAAACATGCACTCAAACTGCACCGGGCATTCTTGGACCCCGCCTCCCTATTCTCCCTCCCCCTTCCGCTCCCTCTCCTATCCCCTGCACTCTCTTTCCTCTGCCCTCTGCCCTCTGCCCTCTTCTCATCCCACCTCAGCCAGCCCTCCTTGACCCACATTTTGCCCATCCCCTCCTCACGTTACTGCCAACGTTCCTCACAATAGCCCCTCCCCCTTACCTGCGCCAGTCCTGGTTCATCCATAGCCATTGCATATACTCATCGGCTGCCTCCCCACGCTCCTGCACCGGCATGCTTGCATGGCCTGCGGGTTCTGGCCTGACCCTAGGCCTGCCTTTACCGGGACCCTGCGCCCCTGCCCCTGCCGCCTGGGCTCCTGCTGCCGCTGCCTGCTCCCAGTCTGGACCAGTCCCCTGCTCGCCCTGGGCAGCGTGGGCTTGTGAGCCGGCAGCAGCGCTGGCAGCCGCCATGGCTGCTGCAGCCGTGGCAGCGGTTTTTGTTTCCCGTGCATCGTACTCAACGTAGAAGTCACGTTCGGCTTGCATCTGCAGCAGGAGCCAGGAGGCAGGCATTGAGTACCAATGACAGCACTGTGGGGCAGGCGGTGAGAAGGAAACAGGGATAAAGTAGGTCTGACCATGACAGGGGCTGCTAGGGATCAGGGTCAAAGTCAGGGTCAGGGACCCAGCTGAAACTCACCATCGCCATCGAGTGGTCATTGAGCCGAGCCTGGGCTCTGCCCCTGACCCACATGCTGGCAAATGCTGTCACGAGCAGTGCTGCTGCCAGGGCCTCAGCAGGGCCCCAAGGCAGCTTGAGGGGCGGGCCATCACCACCACCCAGCAGGGGCAGCAGCAGAGGCCCCAGGCCCGGGAGCAGCATGGCCGCAGCCGCAGCACTCTCCACCTTTGCAGCAGATATGTGCGTGGGCGCCTCCAGTCCCCCTGCAGGTCACACAGGGTGACGTCACACCGCAGACTTGGTTCAAACTGTCCACGTAGCCTTCACTGACCATGACTCCATGACTCCCTGATGTGTGGGCCCTCCAAGATGTGGTGGAGCTAGCCGTCCTCTTCCAGCTAGAGGCAGTCTAGAGGCACACACTGGAGCCCACTTGAGACCCGGGAATACCTCACCCTTCCCTACCGCTTCCTCCCCTCACTCCTCTTCTCACCTTTTCCCCCTTCTCCCCCTTCCCGCCCTTATCCCCTGTCCTTCTTCTCCCTTATTCTGCCTTGCACCCCTTCTCCATGCACCGCACCAGAAACATGCAGGCCTGGCCTGGTGTGAGTGACGTTTGTAGGTCACACCTTGGTGGCTGCCACTGATGGCCGCATAGTAGAGGTGCGGCACGATGATTGAGGCGGTGCCTTGCTTGTATCTAGTGCCATGCTGGTAGTAGGCCAGGTACACTGGGAGGAACAGCAGGGAGGCGCTGCGGGCATGGAACTGCAGGCAGGCAGGCAGGCAGGCAGGCAGGCAGGCAGGCAGGCAGGCAGGCAGGCAGGCAGGCAGGCAGGCAGGCAGGCAGGCAGGCAGGCAGGCAGGCAGGCAGGCAGGCAGGCAGGCAGGCAGGCAGGCAGGCAGGCAGGCAGGCAGGCAGGCAGGCAGGCAGGCAGGCAGGCAGGCAGGCAGGCAGGCAGGCAAGCAGGCAGGCAGGCAGACAGGCAGGCAGGCAGGTGAGCATGCAGGTGGGTAAAACCATCATGTCCATGGTCATGGTCGTGGTCAAGGTCACTCCACTAGTGGTGTGACCTCAGCGTGGTCTTAGTGTGACCAGTCCGGCACCCCACCTGGCAGGTGACATGAAGGTCCTTGGCCTGGTGCGCCCCGCTGCTCTTGCAGGCGTGCTCTGCAGCTTGCTGCGTCATGTGCTGCACTATGCCCCTGTATGCCAGCTGCCAGGCGACAGCCAGCTGCATGTCTGGTGCATGTAGGCTGGTCTCCCCCTCCACCCCACTGCTGCTGTGCCTGTCCTGTGACCCCCCCAGTCCCATGCCCGCCCCTGCTGTTCCCGCCCCTCCCTCATGATTCTGCCCCTGCACCGCCCCAGACTCTTTTTCAGACGACTTGCCATGAGCTGAGGCCCTAGACCTGGCTGCTGCCTGGCCCCTCATGGGGGTGGCTGCATGGGGGGAGCCATGCGTGGTCCATGAGGAAAGTGGCACTTGTGCCTCTGCCTGGCCCCTCTGATCAGGCAGCAGCCGGCGAGAAGGCAGGGCAGCGGCGGCTGCAGGGGCGGATAGGGAGAGGGCCTCTTGGGGCAGCAGGGGCCGGGCGGGGGCCAAGGCTAGCGGGGAGCAGAGGGAGGCAGCGGCACCCAGGCGGCGTTCGTATTTGTATGAGGCGTACACCTGAAGTGTGAGGGGTGGCAGGGGCAGAGGGCATGTGGGTTGGGAGGCCGAGCGTGGGAGCGTCAGCACCGATGGGATGACGAGGCCATGACGAGGAAGGCTCTGGCCCACAGCTCCTGCTCTGGCAACCTGCTACATGTCAACCACATCCTAAACAGGCACAACTGTGTTGCTTGTTTTGGCAACCTGGCTTGCCCTTGCTCAGGCTGACTATTCGAAAAGCCCTTGGGGGGCTACTGGGCTGGGCAGCACCTGCATGAAGGGGTGCTGCTCCGGCATCAGCTGCAGGCGCTGCCCCAGCGTAACCCAGTCATCCATCTCTCGCCAAACCACCTCCCCACTCCTGGGTTTGTAGGTCAGGCAGGCAGGCAGGCAGGCGCAGAGACCAGAAGATGTGGCTACGAGCCAGAATGTGGGCAAGCACAAAACACAAGCATGGATATGACTGTTGAGGTGGTTGATGCGTATTCCCAAAGCCTGGCCCTGCTACCCCTGTTTCTCTCACCCCCTGCTCCACCTGCCCCACCTGCCCTGCCGCACCCAGCATCCTTGAAGCCCAACAAGCCTCTGTACTCCACAGTGGCTGTGCAGGTGAATGACCAGAAAGGAAAGTAGGCGCTCAGCAGCTTGGCATGGCGGCCGGCGGCCAGCAGTTTGTGCGCATGCATGCCCCGAGCCTGGCTGCGCTGATATGATTCAAATCGGGCCACAGCCTCGTCAGCTGACAGCTGGAACTCCAGCAACTGGGCAGGGATGCCGCGCTCCAGGGCTGCAGCCAGGCCAGCTTTGCAGCATGTGGGTCTTTTGGTGAGGTGAAGGAAGGTGAGGGCGGTGAGGGTGAGTGTTGTGTCAAGGAGTGCAGGCAGGTACAGCAGGGGAGGCAGGGGAGGTAATGCAGGAAGCGGCTGGTGTGCGGAAAGGTGCAAAGCAGGAGCGGAATGCCAACCTGCCACTGCGGAGTTCCGGCCAGGAACGGGAGCGTTGGTGTCAAGCTCATCGAAATCCACGTCTGCTAGTGGGCGTGTAGTGCTCGAGTCAGAGGCGAGGCGCACGGTTGCATGGGGCTGGTGGCGGCACAGCAGCGCCCGCCTTAAGGCGTGCAAACCTCGCATAACGATGCAAGGGCGCACACAAGACAAGAAAGTCGCACGTCACACTTATCAGAACACCTAGAATTTGTGTTGCGCTCAGCCTTGTCCGATAGTAGAAGGGTCCATTCCAAGAGCCGAACATGCTAAAGCAGCAGTATGGAGCGGGCAGAGTTAGGCTTGGGCTGTTTAGCATCAGTGGGACCTGATGTGGTGCCCGGTAGTGGCCCCCTGCAAGCCCCCACAGGCCCCATGCAGCAGCCAGGAAGCCAGCCAGCCTGCAGCCTCAGAGCCTGGGCACAGCACTCCCCTGCCAGCCAAGTGCAACAAGCGCACGGAGGCTGAGCAGGCAGCTGAGCCCAGCCAGCCCACTGAGGGCACAGGCAGGGCCAAGGGCAAGGCTGCCAAAGCTAAGCCAGCCCCACAGCCAGGCAGGTGGGTAGACAGGGACTGCAATGCTGCGCTGAACATGCAGCGCATTGGGGAGAACAAGTGGCGCCTACTGGAGCTGTACTACTGGCCAGAGCAAGGGAAGCTGCCAGCCAAGGGCAAGGAGTACCCTGGCCTGGTCTACACGCCACCCAAGGCCCAGCAGCAGCAGCAGCCTGCTGAGGCACAGTAGTGTGTGTCTCCCTTTATGCTGTCATCAGCTTACATGCAAGACATGCCAACTCTACACAATAGCCCTCACGGTCAGGCAATTGTGTAGGTGGTAGGCACTCATGCACCATGCCCATGTGCATTGGGTATACTCCACACAGCCCATAAACACCATTTGAGTCGGGCCACTAGTGGTCCCTAGTATTTTTGCTAGTGGCCACTACTGGTCCGGCTTAGATGGAGGCCCTGGTGAGGGACAATGGGGCTTTGTAGCAGCTGGAGGTGTGATGTAGATGTTTAACCAAGATCTGAATGATTTACGGATTTGAAATGCTGAAACGGCGCCATGGGGGCTTGCATGGGCCAGCATGCATGAACCAGGCGCAGCATCTCCCCTATACACTGCCTTGGCGGCGCCCTGCAGCATGCAGGGAGGCACAGCAAGCTGCTGCCTTTTAGATCCGTCACTGGCTAGTGCTAGAGAATGCCCAGTATTGGTGAGGCCCTCATGTCAAACCATCCCGACTGACTGAAACTTGCAGTGAAAGGGGGACGACATGGCAGGTGTGGGCAGTGCTGAGAGGGAGGACGTGCTGAGAGGGAGGACGCAGGGAGCAGAGGTGGCAAGGTGGTGACGGTGGATGAGTTCCGCACCAGCCGCGTCAGCTCATCTATGAACAGCCCCCAGCCCTGTGAGGAGAAGCTGGACCGCAGCGAGCCTGAGGGCTGGCGGCCCCCAGCAGGTCAGGTGCAGAACCGCTTGTTGCGGTCAGTCTGGAGCAAGCGGTTTGAGGCGGCAGTGCGGGGCCTCATATTGTGCCCCCCGCTGCACCAGACCACCTGGGGAAAAAGCAAATGGGTGGACAGGGACTGCAACGCAGCCCTCAACCTCCAGCAGGCAGCGGGAGGCCCATGGCGCCCACTGGAGCTTTGCTGGTGTCAACACCGACCAAGGGCTCCTGGCAAGGGCAAGGAGTACCCAGCAATGGGCTTCAAGAAGCTGCGAGACCGAGCACCCACGGCCTCGGACCAGCAACCTGAAGCATAGTTGCATGTGTGCACCAGGCAATGCTTAAGCTGTTGCTTTCATCAGAGCATGCCAACATACATCGCCCCACCCTCGCAAGGGGGTGGGGGTGGGAATTTGTGTATTGCTGCGGACTGTTTGTTTTAGACGGTCCGGATTACGGACAACATAGCCCCTAGTTGTAGGTGGAACGTAGCAGGTTGCGTTGAGCCATTGCGTGCATTGAGCCATTGCGTAGCAGATGTGCACTGGCCTGAAGCCGGCCAGGGCCTTCTGTGCGGGCTTCTCAACGGTCGGTACTAACGTGGAGCATACGTGTCTGTGGGCATGTCAGCTCTCCTTTGCCTAACCCCTTGCATTGGGCGCCCGGGCTACCCGTCAGCTCCAACCTGATGGGGTTAATCGTGCTCATGGATCGCGACGTGCACACGGCGAGCAGTTGGCGGGCTGGACAAAGGCAGTATCAATTACCAGTGATGCTGGGTGACGTCCCTGCCTTGTTGTGTCGATGCCTGCAAGCGCTAAACATCCGGCGGTGCCTAGCTGGCCCGTCTCACCGCGACTGCAAGACCTGGGCGCCGGGCGCACCCGGCGGATGAACATACCGAACGCTGAGGCCATTCAGGAGTGGCAGACCCAGCAAAGCTGTCATGTATAAGGACAGTTTCAGTGCGCTGGCAGCCATCACGGCAGCGCATTCTAAGCAGCCGTCTCCGTTGCCAGATCCCCTGACGCCAGTCGCGGCACTCTGTAGCGATCCGCAATCCTTGATGCAGCGCTCTCCGCCAGAACAGCGTCCACAGCGATCAAACGATCGTCTTCCAGCTCAAAGCGCACCTGATGTCACAAACAAGCAGTCAGTCAAGCAGCCGTCGACGTAGAAAGCGTCCCGGAGCTCTAGCTCATACCGCGATCACACTGTCCTTGAGTGACTCACTGTTTGACTCTTCGCTGTGGGCGCAGCAAGTGTAGGCAGTGACAATAGCAGTGACAGCTGCACACTCACAAAGCCGTCTTTAGCGGGCGTGGCCACCAGCTGCTGCAGGTGCGCAAGGTTCAGGACCTCCACGCCGTTGACGCGCACCACCTGCAGGTTCTGCAGCTGCTGGTACCCAGTGTTGACGTCATCCACCAACACCTACACGGCACCAAGCATGCGCCCCTTGGTCCAGGGTCAAGTCCAATGCCAGGCCTTAGCGGCAGCCTGTGGCGTGCTTGGTCTGAGGACCAGGGTCGAGGCCAATGCTTGGTTGGGGGTGCAGCTGGACAGCTCACAGTGAAACAGGCTGGGTCCAGAGTGGTGTGGAGGGCAGGTCAGGGTGTGGTTTGGGTTCATGCGCAACTAGGAAGGTCTGGGCAGCTTTGAGCATGACGTGGCAGGGGACATGCTGCCCTGCCTCTAAGCAGGACTGCCTAGCTGCCTGGGGCCCCAGGCCCTGCCCGCCATGCCTGGGCAGCCCACATGCGCCCTGCCTGCACAGTGCTTGCCTTGGTGGTGGTGGGTGCGCACCCATACCACCCTGGTGACCTCTGCCGCCCCTCCAGCATCCATGCATGTGGCCTCTACCTCAAGAACCCCAGCCCCCACTGAGTGTCCAGAGCACCCATGAGGCGCCACAGCACTGCACCTGGGAGAGGGTAACGATCTGCTGGCTTGGCTGCTTCATCAGGGTGTGCATGGCTTTGTCGTACAGGCGGCGTGGGCAGGAGTTGACCCAGTCGTCCCCATACTCCATAAGGTAGGGCTGGGTCAGGGGCACGAACACCAGGCCTGTGGCAGTGGCAGCAGTCAGGGCAGCAGCGGTGGTAGTCAGGGCAGCAGCAGCGGTTGTAAGGGTAGCAGCAGCAGCAGGGGCAGCAGGGGCCAAAAGCAGCAGCAGCAGCAGAAGAGATAGCAGCAGCAGGGGCAGCAGCGGGGGCAGGGGCACCATCAAGCTCTGTATGCTGCTGCTCCCCTGAACTCTGGTGCGCACCTGCATATATGAAGTATGTGGGCAGCTTGTCATAGCTGTGCACCGGCACCAGCATGTCGTTAGGCTGCATAACCACCTCGATCTCTCGCACCTTCCCCTCGCGCAGCAGCTGCGCAGCACACAGTCACGCAAGACTGAATGCCCGGGCACTCACAAGCATCACAGGCCAGGACCCCCTGCCTGCTGTTGCCAATACAATGGTGACACAGGCCATGAGCCATTGCCTGCTGCTGTCCAGCTACCCCTGCCGGCGTCAGGGCTTCAGGCAGTGTGTGGTCTGCCCCCCACCTTGACCCTGGCTGTCTGACCCGTAGGCAGAAGCGTGATGAGCCATGAGAAGTAGATACGCTCGCGCTGCCGCAGGTGCACAGTGCCGTCGTTGGCAATGGGCACGCCGTTGAACTCCAGCAGTACGTCCCCCTTGCTGATGAACTGACAGGCAGACAGGCAGGTGGGCAGGTAGGCAAGCGGGCGGACAGTCAAAGCAGTGGGCGGCAGGGTAGGCCGGCTGGCAGGCAGGCAGGCAGGCAAGGAGGTCAGTGGGCGATAGATAAGCAGGTCAGCAAGCAAGCAGGCGGGGAGGCAGGCAAGCAGGTGGGCACCTGACCAGCGTGCCTGCCTGCCCGCCTGAGCTCCCCTGTCCGCTGCAGGCTGTAGCCAGTCCTGCCCTCCCTCCCCCATCTAGGCACATGGCGCACCTTGCATGCTGTGCTGGTCTGCTGCACGCTGTTGACCAGCACACCCGTGGCCCCTGTCGGCATGGCCAGGGCTTTGCGCAGGTGAGGGTTCTCTAAGTTCTGGCACATCAGGCCCAGCGAGCAGTAGCCGCGGTACTGCCCGTACCGCGCCACCTCACTCAGGAAGTGTGACACCACAGGAGTGGGGACTGCGTGGTGGAGGGAGGGAGCAAGGGAAGAGTGTGCTTGTTGGGCTGGGGCAGGGGTAGAGGCAGGGGCAGGGGCAGGGGCAGGGGTAGAGGCAGGGGCAGGGGCAGGGGCAGGGGCAGGGGCAGGGGCAGGGGCAGGGGCAGGGGCAGGAAGAGGGGCAGGGGCAGGGGCAGGGGCAGGGGCAGGGGCAGGGGCAGGGGCAGGGGCAGGCTAGCACGCACGATGTGGTCATGCCTGCATACTCTCCGTACCGCAGTCCTCACTCACTGATGTACCCAATGTTGTCAGCATTGGGCAGGTTTTGGAAGGCCACCCCCACCACCTCATCCCCTTGCATGGCTGGGCCACCTGAGTCAGCAGCAGGCAGCAGCAGTGCGAGTGACACAGTCAGCACTGCTGGCAGCAGCAGGGGCTGGACAGAGATGAGCAAGTGCCGATGCTGTACATTGCAGCAGGCTGGTGCAGGGAGGGCGGCTGCCAGGCAGCTGCTAGGCAGCTACTAGGCAGGTTGTGGCACCCACCAGAGTTGCCGGGGTTGATGGCGGCATCGATCCTGCATGCAGGGTGGCCAGCCAGTTGGTCACTCACCAGCTGCTGCTGTGGCCTAGACCTGTCTCAACAACACGCCCATGAGGTGCTGCCTGGGATGGGCAAGAGTGAGAGTGATAATGAGAGTGAGAGTGGGACTGAGGGCCAGGGTGGGATGAGGGTGAGGCGGGTGACTCACTGGATGGCCATGAGGTGTGAGGCGGAGTGAACATATTGCGCCACCTCCACTCTGGACACCACGCCGCTGGTGACACTGGTGTTGTCCCCGCCGGTGGGGTACCCCAACACCCTCACGTCCTGCATCCGCATCAGCAGCTGGGTGGGGTGGGTGTGGGGGCGGGGACTTTGTGCACCAGTAGGCATAATAGGGCGGCATGCCGGCAGTGATGGCCAGAGTGGAGGGGGACTGCGGCGGTGATCTGCCATCACGGCCTAGAAGGGAGACCATAGCCACGGCCAACACGGCCAAGTAACCCTCACTGCTGACACTTAGAGCCGCGTAGGCCATCATCTTCATAATCACCACCATCACCACCACTGTCCCCATCCCCATCACCGCAGAGCAAAGCTGTCCTGCGCACCTGCTGCAGGGCGGGGACTGGGCCCAGGGCCAGGGGCTTGATGCTGGTGGGGGCGTCCCAGAAGCCGTCATCTTCTACACTCAGCAGGGAAAGATCGCAGTCATGGCCCACTGCCTGCACGTGCGCTCGGTACCTGCAGCCGGGTCAAGGAGCCAGGTCAGGGTCCAGGTCAGGGGTTCAAATCCAGGTCCGGGTGCCCACAATGGAGCGAGCCTGGCAAAGCAGGGCAAGGGGGAGGGGAAGGGGCGTGGGAGTGGGCAGGGGCAGGCTCAGGGGCAGGGGTCAGTCCACAGATGCAAGGCGGGGTGTGAGGGTCAGGGCGGGGTGTGAGGGTCAGGGCAGGGTGTGAGGGTCAGGGCGGGGTGTGAGGGTCAGGGCGGGGTGTGAGGGTCAGGGCGGGGTGTGAGGGTCAGGGCGGGGTGTGAGGGTCAGGGCGGGGTGTGAGGGTCAGGGCGGGGTGTGAGGGTCAGGGCGGGGTGTGAGGGTCAGGGCGGGGTGTGAGGGTCAGGGCGGGGTGTGAGGGTCAGGGCGGGGTGTGAGGGTCAGGGCGGGGTGTGAGGGTCAGGGCGGGGTGTGAGGGTCAGGGCGGGGTGTGAGGGTCAGGGCGGGGTGTGAGGGTCAGGGCGGGGTGTGAGGGTCAGGGCGGGGTGTGAGGGTCAGGGCGGGGTGTGAGGGTCAGGGCGGGGTGTGAGGGTCAGGGCGGGGTGTGAGGGTCAGGGCGGGGTGTGAGGGTCAGGGCGGGGTGTGAGGGTCAGGGCGGGGTGTGAGGGTCAGGGCGGGGTGTGAGGGTCAGGGCGGGGTGTGAGGGTCAGGGCGGGGTGTGAGGGTCAGGGCGGGGTGTGAGGGTCAGGGCGGGGTGTGAGGGTCAGGGCGGGGTGTGAGGGTCAGGGCGGGGTGTGAGGGTCAGGGCGGGGTGTGAGGGTCAGGGCGGGGTGTGAGGGTCAGGGCGGGGTGTGAGGGTCAGGGCGGGGTGTGAGGGTCAGGGCGGGGTGTGAGGGTCAGGGCGGGGTGTGAGGGTCAGGGCGGGTGTCAGACAGTCAGGGTCCCACACATGAGGCGGGGCGTGCACACAAGGTGTCCTCTGCTGCGCGCCGCACCCCTGTGACCATTGGAGTGGAGGCTTTCGGCTAGAGCACGCGGCCAAACCATACCCACCAGTACAACAGTGTGATACTAGCATTCAAGCTACAAACCAGTGCATATACAACTCATGCATACAGGTACAAGGAGAGCCTGTGTTGCAGCTGGTGGAGGGTGCATCATCAAGCTAGCACACTCAATGACAGTATGGCACACATGAGCTGGTGTGAAGGTCCTGCCCGCACGCAGCCTGCTCTTGCATCAGGCTGGAGCCAGGTGAGGTCAGGCTGTGCTCTGGCCTGCCAGCAGAGACCAGGAGCTGGCCTGGCTTGCATGGCCAGGCAGGGCCAGGAGGGGCGCCACTGCTGCTTGGTGCTGGGCACAGCCAGGGTGAAGAGCAGGGCTGAGGGCGAGGGGCCCACCTGGTGCCTGAGCCGTGGCGCTTGACGGTGACATACGTGGCGTCAGCGATGCAGTGCGCGTTGGTCAGGATGAGGCGGTCGTGGATCACAAAGCCGGTGCCTGCACATGATGGGGGTGAGGGGGGCTGCAAACAGGCTGGGGTCCGCAGGCCGCAAGGAGTGGGTGGGGCTGGTGGCTCCAGGGAGGAGGGGAAGGGGCTGCTGTTTGTGTGTGCAGCTGCAGCTGTGTGTACTGATTGTAGCTACTGGCTGTAGGTCGCAGTCACTCAGTCCGGATTACAGATAACACAGCCCCTACCCGTTACCCGTTAGTAAGGGAATTATGTGCTGTTTGTGTGGGGTTGTTGGGCAATTTTGTGTGGATGCAGGAGCACCTACTGGCACCTGTGGGTAGGGTGGTGGGGGCATGCACCCTGGCGTGTTTGACGTTTGCTGGAGGTCCAGCAAGGCTGTGGTGTCGTGCTTGTTATGGAAAAATGTGAGGCCATGCAGCTGGCGGGCACACCTGTGGACTCTCGCTTGGGGTGATTCTGCCACGGCAGGAAGTGGTTTGGCCTGCTGTGCACTGTGAACACCTTGACAATGGAGTCTAGGATCTCGTGGCCCTGGGCAAAGCTGGCTGGGTTCTGACGCAGCTGCTGCAACAGCTTGGTGTCGCCTTGGATGTGGCTGGAAAACACACGCCTGAGATCAACCATGCACGACCAGGGTTTAAGAGCCAGGAGGCATGTGCCAGGATGCTGCTGCACAGAGCAAGTGGCGCCACCGGCAAAGGGCCTAGCAGCGGAGCCTCTGGGAAAGTGATGTGGGCTAGGCATTGTTTAAGCTGCGTCAGCTTCCTCTGAAGCATGTTGCCATGCCAAACATGACTACCAGGAGGGGTGAGCTCAGGCATACAGGCCAGCACTGCCTTAGACAGGAGAGTACTCAGATTGAAAAAGAATGCTGATGATGGTGGTCGACGGAACAGGCTCTGGCATGAAAACACGCACCGGGGAGCGGCTTGGCCCAGTGAGGGTGAAGGGCTGTGGGAGGCCTGGGTTGAGTTAGGCAGACTGGGTTGTGGAGGAATTGCAGAGGTCAGGGATGTGGGGTCAGAGGGCTGGGAGCTGGGCTGCGTGCTGTTGCCTAGGCAACGCAGCTGCGAGCTAAACCTGGAGGCGTGCAGAAATGCAAGCGGGCGGGGCAGTGCTGCTGGCAGCCAGGGAAGGGGCACACAAGGCAACGGCGTGGCTCCATTAGCTGCGGCGCGGAGGCCTTGGTGGCCTTTGTGCAGCATTACGGCCAGCCTCAGGGCAAGAGGCATCGAACGAGAGTGTGCACACCAAGCATCCGACTAGCGCGGCATGCCAACAATCAAGCCTATCAAAAGGCAGCCTTGCCAACAAGAATTGAGCCGAACGACCACAACTGACAAACAAAACAAAACAAAACACAACTGCCAACCAAGGGAAAAAGAAACATAGCGAACCAGCAGCCTAATAGACAAAGCAAGAATTCCCATAGCCGACATTTGCACACCGCTCACGGACCATGTCGTGCTTAGCTGTAATACTATTACAGCTACTACTTATTACTACAGCTACTACTTAGTATTACAGCTACTACTTAATACTTGATACAATGCAGCCTTGCTCTCGCCGAGGTTCAGCTGATCCCACCAAGGCCAAGGTACCCCTCTTGGCTGGTGAGTCGGGGTGGGGCCAGGGTCTGAGTGAGCAATCTACTTGGTTCAAAGTGGGTGGGAGCTATCAACCTACCCATGCACTGTCTCGTGTGTGCAGGTGGATACACAGCCACCCGAGCATTGGTGGGAAGCATCCGTCGTGGGATGGATACACAGCATCCGTCGTGGGATGGATCCGTCGTGGGAAGCATCCGTCGTCAGGTGGATACACAGCCACCCGAGCATTGGTGGGAAGCATTCGTGGACAGGCATATGACTACATGCCGTACGCTGGGGCAACCTCAGCACCTTGGCCATCAACCTAGAGCCTTATCTGCAGTGGAACACTAAGTGTGGACCTCAACAAAGCGGTGATTTTGTCTGCGTGGAGTTCCCATGCACATGGCATACACATGGCGGCATACACATGGCAAAGACATGGCATATACATGGTCATGGTCGCCTACCACCTACACTATTGCCTGACCCCGGAGGGCTATGATGTAGAGTTGACAGCACAAACATGCACTAAGTGTAAGCTGATGACGGCTCAAGAGGGGGGGCACACACTACTGTGCCGCAGCAGGCTGCTGCTGCTGGGCCTTGGGTGGCTTGTCTCGCACCCGCTTGTACTCCAGCTCAGGGTACTCCTTTCCCTTGGCTGGCAGCTTCCACTGCTCTGGCCAGTAGCACAGCTCCAGTGGGCACCACTTGTTCTCCCCAATGCACTGCATGTTCAGCGCTGCATTGCAGTCCCTGTCCAGCCACCTGTCTGGCTGTGGTGCTGGCTTGGTTTTGGCAGCCTTGCCCTGGGCCTTGCCTTTGCCCCTGGTGGGCTGGCTGGGCTCAGCTGCCTGCTCAGCCTCAGTGCGCTTGTTGCGCTTGGCTGGCAGGGGAGTGGTGGGCCCAGGCTCTGTGGCTGCTGGCTGTGTGGCTGCCTGGCTGCTGCCTGGGGCCTGTGGGGGCTTGCGTGGGGCTACTACTGTGCACAACATCATGCCCCTCACTGGCTGGTCATGCTGCTGGCTCCAGGCTGGACGCACTAGGCGGTGGTGCACCTGCCCTGCTGGGGGCTTCCAGCCTGCAGGCCTGGTGGCCCTGCGTTTGTTCAGCTGCCGCTCACAGGGCTGCTGGCCATTCACTGCTGAGCTGAACCGGCTGGTGCGGTGCTCATCCACAAGCACCACCCTGCCCCGCCGCTGGTCTGTGCCCCTGGGCCTGCACACCACCTTGCAGCAGGCACGCAGCACAGCATCAGCACCCCAGCCTCCCCTGGTGCCAATGGTAGCTGCACCAAAGAACAGCACCAGTTGCTTGGCCCGCCCATCGCGCTTCATGGCCACCTCAGCCATGTCCTCCTCCAACTGCAGTCATGCACACAAAGCACACACTGGTGGCTGACAAGGTGGCACCAGGTTAGGCATTGCACAGTCAACTACTCTTTCACTCCATGCCTAACCCACCAGCCCTCAGTCCCTTACCATCCCTCCAACCCACCCACCCTCACCTGCTTGAAGAACTGCTCCAGCGCCCAGTCCGTGTCTCAATACAGCCTCAACCGTTGGCGTGCCCACTTGGGGTCCAGAAACACCTCCCAGACTGCATCCCAGGTGGCCAGGGTGACGGTCATGCGCTTCAGGTTTGCCTCCAGGGAGGTGCCGGCTAAGCTTGCTGCTGCCAGGTGCTGGAGGTGGGGCTTGATCGGTGCTAGCCACCGCTCGGTGTCACGGCGGGAGTTATTCAGGCCGCTGGCATGCTTGACCTGGCCCTTGGTCAGCTTCCAACGGGCAAGTTGGTCTGTCACCAGCTGGCCAGACCTCATGTCCCACACCCCTGAGGCTGCACTGACTGCCTGGGTGACGCCGGGGTCGATGCCCACCCCGATCCACGTGCCCCACGTCCAGGTCTGAGGCCTGCAGCTCTGCACTGTCAGCGTTGAGGGCGCACCCACACGCCAGCTTGATGAAGAGCTGAGCCTCCACCCCGCTCCAGGCTAGCATGGCCCTGGCTGCCTTGGCGTAGAGCTTGGCAAAGCGCTCTGCATGTGCACGAATGCATTCAGGTCAGGTAAGGCCATGGCAGGTCAGGTCAAGGTCACGTCAGGTCAAGGTCACGTCAGGTCAGGTCAGGTCAGGTCAGGTCAAGGTCAGGTCAGGTCAAGGTCAGGTCAGGTCAAGGTCAAGGTCCAACTGCACCACCATCACTTGCCTGGGTTGTAGTAGTGTTGCTGCCTGGCAACCGCCAGTTGCATGGAGTGGGCTCCGATGGTGTTGTGGTCACCGGCCAGGTTCACGCTGCCCAGCTGCTGCAGCTTGGCCAGCAGCTCCTGGTTGTTGGGGTCAGCAAACACCGGCTTGAGGATGTAGTGGAGGTTCTGCTTTGGGCGCCCAGGGCGGCGCTGCAGCTGATTGTAGGGTGCCAGGTCGTTGGAGTGGGCAAATTACTCGCAAAACGCCTGCAGTTGCTTCAGCATCACCAGATCTTTGCTGTCAAGGGGCTTAGGTGGCCCAGTGAGTGCTGCCGGTGGGGGATGGCGGGCAACGAGGCGGGCACTGGGTGGCCTGAGCGTGGGTGGCGCTGGGGCTGGCTTAGGCTCAGGCCCAGGATCCCAGTCCATGTCCATGCTTGTTGGCTGGGCCAGGGCAGCCGGCACCTTGGTGTGATTGGTATGGGGTCTAGTTCATGTAGGAGGGGTGGGTGGGTTATCTCTGGGATTCCCTTCAGCTCCTCATCCCCTGCCAGTCAACCTCGACAAGAAAGGACACAGCAAAGGACGCTGCAAGGAAGGCGGGCGCTATTCCACACTCACGGCATGGCGAGGTAGTTGGTGATTGAAACCTTAGAACTGTTGTATGTAGTAAGAGCTGTAGAGCTGGCATTGACATGCCGCTGTAGAACTGGCATTGACATGCCGCTGTAGAACTTTGTAGCGTATGCAGCGAAACAGGCAGCGTAAACGTAATCAAAATGCCTCGGACATTGAAGTTGACCGCGACCTCGAGGCTCAGCCAGAGCCGAGCCAGGCACAGAAGAACATGAAAGCCAGCGGTGAAGCGCGCAGGGACCGACACGACAAGAACACATGGCATGCGAAGAAGAGCAAACGGCATACCTTGATGAGGGGTGTGTGCTCTGCTGGTTTAGAGGCGGGAGCGGTCGTGGCGTCCGAAGTGGTCGAGGCGCGGCTCGTCACGCAAACCGAGGCTTGGGTGGAGGCCTGCAGCATGAGAGCGCTGCTCGGGAGCTTGCTACTGCAGCATTCTGTGTGTGACTTCTCAAACCACCAGACTTCTCCGACTGCTGTGGCCCGCCGGCCTGGGACTGAACAAAAGTGTGAGAGCTCGGCGGGCTATTTTGCGTGTTAGTGTTGCGCGGGCGGCACCAGGCTGGTCGTAACCCGCGTCTAAATACTAAATAACGATGGCGCAGATGGTGGCATGCCTGCCGCATGCTGCCGGATGGCACTCCCTACGAGCTTTGCACCGCCTGGCCCTAGACCTGCCCCTGAACCCCCTTGGCCCGCCTGCCTTCGTCTTTGACATCGACGGTGTGCTGATTCGCGGGAAGTGCGTGCTGGACAGCGCAAAGACAGCCATGGCCGAGGTTGGTTGCTGCAAAACAGCAAAGCTGCCGCCCTTGCCGCCCTTGCCGCCCAGCACCTGATCTCCAGCTGCTGCCCCTGCTGTCGTGCTGTCAAGTCAACACACTGCTTGCCTGTCTGCCTGCCCGTCTGTCTGTCAGCAGCTATGCCCCAGCGGCACTTGGCGTTTTCCCACCGTGTTCATGACCAACGGTGGTGGTGTGACGGAGGCGCACAAGGCGCAGCAGCTGTCCAGCTGGCTGCGAGTGCCAGTGGCAGAGGAGCAGGTGGGGTTTGCATGTGGGTGCTGCCGGCAAGGGGCTGCAGTGAGGGGCTCAAACCCTGGTGTTAGTGAGAGGCAGTGAGGGGCAGCATTGCTGTAGTAGGGTCAGCAACGCAGCAAGGGGGCTGTGAGTGCTGCCCCAGGTGACTACTTGATGGATTACTTTGGGGGTGGGGCTGCTGCTGCTGTTTGGCATATCTCATATAGTAAATCTCAGCCACCTGTTGCTGCTGTACTGAGTGCTGGCAGCAGGAGGGAATGCAGGAGGGGAGTCAGGGGGCGGCAGGGTGTCAAGGAGGGGTGCAGGTGGTCAGACGCTAGGCAAGGAAGCTCAGCCCAGTAGTGCGGTGGGGGATATCAGGCCACTACCAGTGATGTCCACCTATCGGAGTGTGTAGCTGACCTGGCAGCCCCCTCACCAGCACTGCACTGGGCCATTGGGGCAGGCAGGCAGGTGCTTGCCTACAGCCAGCGATGCGCCATCAGCCAAATGCAGCAGCAAGGGGCAGCAGCAGCAGCAACAGGGGGCAGCAGCAGCAGCAGCAGCAGCAGTAGCAGCAGCAGCAGCAGCCAGCAGGAGCCGGCAGCAACCAGCAAGCAACAGCAGTGAATGGCTAGCTGCAGCAGAGCTGACCGTGTCAATGTGTGGCATGTGCATGGCCTGGTTGCATCCAGCAGCTGTGATGCAGCTGCCTGCAGGTCATCTTGAGTCACACCCCCATGAGGGGCCTGGTGCAGGAGCTGGGGCAACGGCCGGTGCTGGTGGCGGGGCGAGGCAATGTGCTGCAGGTTGCTGCGGGCTACGGCTTTACCAGGTACCCTCATGCAGCCAGCAGCCGCCGCACCAGCACCAGCACCAGCACCAGCAACAGTAGCAGCAGCAGCAGCGGCGGCAGCAGCAGCAGCTGCACCAGCAGCAGCAGCAACAAGCAAGCACACCGGCCTGCCTTGCTTGCTTGTCTGCCTGCCTGCGTTGCGTTGCGCTGGGCGTTGTGTTGTGCTGGGTGAGCCACCCTGGACAGCCCTACCTGGCTCTACCCACCCTGGTCTCCCCTCTAGTTTCCCCAGTGCCCATGTCTTGATCCATGCATGCCTGCCCGCACGCCTGGCATCCTCAGTACAGTACAGTTGGGTAAAGTAGGTACGCTGTGGGTAGGGCTGCTCTTCAGACCTTGTGTATAAAGAGGACCTGCCTGTGAGGCTTCCTGTGAGCTGTGAGCTGTGAGCGGCCTGGGTTGATGTCGCAAGCCACTATGTAAGAGGACCAACCCTAAAGTGACAGGGGCAGGGTAGACTATTCTGCATACGAGGCCGTCGCTGCCGTGACTGTGCATGCTTGTTGCTGTTGTTGAGGTGGCAAGGATAGGCCTGGGCGGCACCCTGTGCTGCTCCCCCCTGTGCTGCTCCCCCCTTTGGGCATGCCTGTTCATGTTAATGCGGCAAGGATAGGTCCATGTACCCCCTTGTGCTGCTCTCCCCTGTTGTCCCTGCCATTGTCGAGGTGGCCAGTATAGGCCACGCTGTGTGCACCCTCCATGCGCAGGCTGGTCAGCAGCGAGCAGCTGGCAGCTGCCATGCCCACTGCAGTGCCCTTCCTGCCGCCCCTGCCAGCCCCACTGCCCGGCAGCTGTCCTGTGAGGGACCTGGGCCTGGGCACTGAGGCGGCCCCCATAGAGGCGGTGCTGGTCATGTCTGACCCTAGGTGGCTGGGGGGCGGCTAGGGGTGGGGGGTGCGCCACAGGAGGGGGGCGAGGGGGACAGCAGCAGGAAGGGGGCAGTGTGGGGACAATGGGGTGTGATGGAACACGTAGATGGAAGTTTGATGCAGTGTGTCTATTATGGGGGGCATAGGGCAGGGGCAGGAGAAGGAGCAGGAGAGGGTTGCTGTGGGCCATAGCTACTGGCCAGCAGTAGTATACGACAGCAAGACAGACATCTTTTTAATAACAACTAACAACTCATAACTAACACAGGGTTTGCACGTCTTTGAGCACGCTTTCAACTCTGCTTAGAGTGCACTTTATGCTTAAGAGAAGCATAGGCTTATGCTTAGGCTTATGCTTATGCTTATGCTATATTATAATATGCTATTATGCTATTATATATTATGCTTATAATATATTAATAATAATATTATTATGCTATTATTATAATATATTATTATAAATATTATAAGCATAATTATAAAAATATATATAATAAAATGCATATATATTTAGCATATTTAATAAATTTGTAATTTATAAATATATAGCATAATATGTAATTATATGTTATAAATTTATACATATGTTATAATATATAAATATTATATAATTATAACATATAAATATATATGTAATATAAATGTAATTAAATTTTAATGTAATGTAATTAAATTATATATTATATTTAATATATATTATAAATGTATATGTATAATTTATGTTATAGCATATTTATATATTTAGCATAATATATATTATATAAAAATATATATAATAAATATTATGCTAAATAATATATATATAATATATATTTATATTATAATTATAAAATATTATAAATATGTTATTATATTATGCTTATATAATAATTATTATAATATATTATAATTATATATTTTAATATTATTTATGCTTATAATATATGCTATTATATATTAGCATAAGCTTCTCTTAAGCATAAGCCACTTTATGCTTAAGAGAAGCTTATGCTTAGGCTTATGCTTATGCTTATGCTCTTTATACTCTCTTATGCTTTGCTACTGTGCCTATGCACTTTCAAAGTTCAAAGTTTAACACTTTCAAAGTTCAAAGTTCATAATGTATTTTTAATGTAATATTATTATAAACTTATTATAAACTATTATAAACTATTATATAATAATTTATAAACTATTATAATTATATAATTATTTATTAACTATTATAATTTATAAACTATTATAATTATTTATTATTATTTATATATTTATTAATTATATATTATATAATATATTTTATTATTATTATTAATTATTATTATAATTTATATATATATTAATATAAATAATTTATATATATTAATATATATATTAATTAATATTAATATATTATTATTATTATATTTAATAATATAATATATTAAATAATAAATATTAATATAATAATATAATTAAATATATTTAATATAATTTTAATATATAATTATAATATATTATATTAAATATTATATTATATTAAATAAATAATTAATATATTTATAATATATATATTATTAATAATATATTTATAATTAATATTATATTATATTATATTATATAAATTAATAATTTAATTAATAATATAATATATATTAATATATTTAATTAATATAATTATAAAATATATAAAATTTTATTAATATTAAAATTAATTAAATATTATATTATATTATAATTTATAATTATATTATAATATTAAATATTAATTCTATTATATTATTATATTATATATAAATTATAAATTATATATTAAATATATATTATTATATATATTATAATATATATTATAATTAATTATAATATTTAATTAATTAATTATAATATATATATTATATATATATATAATAATTATTATAATATATATTATATAATAAATATTATAATTAATATATTAATTATATATTAATATTATAATATATAATTATAAATTATATATAATTATATATATATTAATATATTATTATATTAATATATAATAATATATTATATAATATAATAATATAATATAATATATATTATATTATATATATATATAATCTATAATTAATTATATATAATATATAATATAATTATATAATATCTAATATATATAATATAAAATTATAATTAATATATTATATTTATAATATTATATATATATAAATTATATATATAATATAATATATATATAATATAAATAATATAATAATATTATAATAATATAATATTATAATATAATAATATAATATAATATTATAATATATAATATTATAAAATATAATTAATATATATATATTATAATATTAATATTATATATATAATTAATATTAATATTAATATTAATATATATATAATATTAATATATATATATATATAATATTATATAATTTATATTAATTATTATAATTATATTATAATTATATAATTATATATATATATATTATTAATATATTATATATATATTAAATAATATTATATATAATATAATATATATATATATATTTATATATTAATATAAATATATATAAATATATTTATATAAATATACTATATATATACTATAGTAGTATACATATAGTATACATATATATATATAGTAGTATACATAGTAGTATACATATATATACTATATTACTATGTAGTATATATACATATATGCACTATGTACTATGCACTATATATATATACATAGTACATATACTATACTATATATACTACAATACTATACTATAATATATACATATATATAATATTATATATTATACATATATAATTTATACATATATATATATATATATATAAATATATATATATATAAATACATATATATAATATATAAATTATATAAATACATATATTTATAATATATTATAAATATATATAATATATTATATATATTATTATATACATATATATATACATTTATATATATTATAAATGTATATATTATATTCATATATATTATATAATTATATATATATTATATTTATATATATAAATATAATATAATATATTATATTATATTTATATTAAATTATATATATATTAAATATAATATATTATATTATTAAATATTAATATATTATATAAATATATATATTATTAAATATATATATTATTATATATAATAAATAATAATATATATAAATAATAATATATATATTTAAATATAATTTAATAATTAAAATAATAATATTAAAAATATAATAATAATAATATTAATAAATATAATATATATTATATATAATATATATTATATTTTACATAATTATATATAAGTAAATATTTTAAGTATATATATTTTAAAATACATATATACTTATAAAATATAAGTAAATATAATAAATAAAATATAAGTAAATATATATAATTATATATAATATATTAATAATTAATATAATAATAATAATATTAATAATATAATAATATTATTAATATAATAATAATTATTATAAAAATATAATAATATAAAATATAATATATATTTAATATTATTAATATTTATTTATTTAATATTTAATATATATAATAATAATATTTAATATTTATTATTATATAATATATTATATTATAATTTATATTATATTAATTAATATATAATTAATATAATATAATTAATATATTATATTTATATTAAATTATATTTATAATTTATATATAATATATAATATATATGAATAAATACATATAATATATAATATATATGTATATATATTATATATTTATATGTATATATTATATATTTATGTATATATATTATGTATATATATATATACATAATTTATATATATAAATATAATATATATATATGTATTTATATATTATATATATAAATATACATATATATATAAATACATACATAATTTATACATATTATACATATATATAATATTATAACATATGTATAATATTATATATATATACATTATATATATACTATATTATATATATATATATATTATATATAATATATATTATATATTATATATACTATACTATAATATATATACATATTATAATATAATATAATATGTATATATAGTATACATATTATATACTATATACTATATATATGCACTATGCACTATGTAGTATATATACATATATGCACTATATGTAGTATGTATGTAGTATGTATGCATATACTATATGTACTATGTAGTATGTACTATATAGTAGTATACATATATATAGTATAGTAGTATACTATATATATACTATAGTAGTATATACTATATATATAGTATAATATATAGTAATATATATTTATATGTAGTATTATATTAATATATATATTATTATATATATATTAATTATATATATTATTATATATATATATTATATATATATATATAATAATATTTATATTATATAATTATATATTAATTAATAAATATAATTAATATTTATATATATTATTAATTTATATATATATTAATTAATATATTATATAATATTATTAATATATTAATTATTAATATTTATATATTAATAATTAATATTAATATAATTATTTATATATATATTATTATATATATTATTAATAATATATATAATAATATATATATAAATAATATATATAATTATAATATATAATAATATAATATAATATAATATTATAATAATATATATATAATATAAAATATAAAATATATATAATATATATATTTTTATATTTATATTATAAATTATAATAAAATATAATATATAATAATATTATTTTATATAGATATAATTATGATATATAATATATCATAATCATAATCATATATTAAATATCATAATTATATATCATATATTAAATATCATAATCATAATCATATATTAAATATCATAATCATATATATAATTATATATATTATTATATATATTATAATATTATAGGTAAGTATATATTAATCATTATAATTATATATTAATATATAATTATATATATAATATATAAATATCTATATAAATATCTATATAAATTATCTATATTATTATATTCTATATAAATTAATATATATAGAATATTATAGATATTTATTTATATTAATTTATATTATATAATATAAATTAATAAATATATAATAATAAATATAATAAATAAATAATTAATATAATATAATATAATATATAATATATATTATAATATATAATATAATATAATATAATATAATAATAATATAATATAATATAATATAATATATTTTAATAATAATAATATAATTATATATATATTTAATATATATATAATTAATATATTAATATTAATATAATATAAATAAATAAATTAAATATAATAAAATATTAATAATAATATATATATAATATAATATAATATTAATATTAATATAATATTAATATTAATATATTAATATAATTATTAATATTAATAATATATTATATATATATTAATATATAATATATTATATATTAATATAATTATATATTATTTTATTATTATTATTAATTATTATTATAATAATATATTATTATTATTAAATTAATTATATTTATATTTTAATTTATTTAATTATTAATAATATAATTTATAAACTATTATAAACTATTTATTATATAATTCATAACTTATTCAATTTTTTAACACTTTCAAAGTTCAAAGTTTAACACTTTCAAAGTTTAACACTTTCAAAGTTTAACACTTTCAAGCTTTGCTACTGTGCCTATGCACGGTTCCGCTCTGCGCGATGGGCCTTTCAAGTGCTGCCTAACAACACCCACAACGCGGGATGCAGAGTTCTCCGCTGCGGTACACTGCGGTACACTTTACGCATGGAGCCCAATTTTCTCAACGTCACCTTACACAGCCAGCTCAATCCCACTCTGCCTGCCCATTGAGATGCTCCAGTACCATGTACCGTAGGTCAGCACGCAAGGTGTTGGCTGGCACATACAACCCCACTGCCTTGCAATACTCGTTTAACATTTTCACGCTCAGCTTCTTGCCCAAGGTGCACAGCTGCTTCACGCTATCTGGTGCAAATGAGCACAGAAGGGTGAGGCACTCATCGTCCCAGTGCTTGTCATCCCTCTTCTGATCGAACATGGGCATGGTCACAAAGGGCTTTGTGATGGTGGGCCTCATGCACACACCCCTTGGTGCGGGCGTCATGCATTGGGCACATGCACATGCAGTCTCTGACCACTCAACGTGGATCCCTGCAGCAGGGAAGAAGCAGCTATGCATGCTCATAAAGCCGGGGATGGATGATGCAAAGGCATATGCATCCTGCTTTGAAGCACTGCAAAGCTCTACCTCCCATGTGCTCAGCTCCAAGCACCACCGATGACCCACACTTGCTCGTGCACGGTGAGCCTTGCTGGGGTCAGCAGCAGCAGCTGGCTTGTGATATGCATTGCAATGCTGCACAAACCCCAATGCATTGCACTTCCCAACACGATCAGCCAGGATCTCACCCCTCAACCACTGCTTCACCACCCCTCCCTCTGAATCATGCCTGCCCTTGAAGTGAGCTGTAGCCCCATAGCTCCACCACACCGGCATGCTGAACCTCTGTGCCATGCCCCAATGCTGTCGCATGGCTGGGGCGCCCTTGAACTGCCCTGCACACCCATCAGACCACATGTACAACTGCCTCATGTCCATGTCATGCTCAGCCAGCAAGTAACACACCACCTGGTTTACTGCTGCTTGGGTAATGGCTGCCGACTGCTCCTTTCCATCTGTCATCACATACACGGTGTGCTCCTTGTAGGCCCCCTCTTTGTTCTTGAAGTATGCGCACGCAACGAGAATGCCTATCTGCTGCGCATGCCAATGCTCTGACATGATCTCAACGCTGCGCTCAACAGTCAGCTTCTCTGACCAATCACATAGGGTTGGTGGTCCATTGTCCCCACTCCCAGCCCCACCCCACGCCCCTGCCCTTCGCCCCGCTGCTCCCTCCCTTGTTACCTGGGTAGCATGATGTGTTGCAGCGCAAACTCCAGTCGGCCAAGTTGTACCTCAGCATCTTGCAGTGTTGACAACTGTAGCTTGCTATAAGGCTGCTATAAGGCTGTGACAACAGAAGGCGCAAGAGTGTGGGTACTTGCTGTATCTGCTGGAGAAGTTCAGCAGCAATTGCCCTGCAGCCAAAGGACCAAAGAAGCAAAGAAGGGCAAGACAGTCCAGCGATGGCCATAGCCAGGGCAAGGCTGGTGCAAGGCCGGGCTGGTGCAGGTCAGGGCTGAGGAGTGAAAAGCGCACCTTGCGGTGGCCCAGTCCTGCTGTTGCTTGGGCATGCTTGGGGGCATGGTCTGCTTGTCCTGCTCCACAGTGGTGTGTCTGCATGACATTACACACAGGAGTGTGACGAGTGGTGCTACCACCAGGGTGCTAGGTTAAATGGTGCTTCCACCAGGGTGCTAGGTGGAAAGGGCCAAAACAGGCTGCAACCTGAGTGTGCAACTCATGTTTTCAGCTGGCTTGCCATGTCAGCCCATCATCCAGCAGGGGCACTCACATGATGGGCTGTTGCTCCACGGCAGGTGATGTCATAGGGTTGGTGGCAGGCCTGGTGAGGATGGAGAGCCCCAGTAGGTGCAACAGTGCCGGCAGGGCCGGGTGGTGCTGGCTGGACCCCTGCAACTGGGACTGTGATGGGTGCGAGGGTGGTTGGTCTGAGAGATGGTTGGGGCAGGGCGCATGGGCTGGCCCAGGCTGTGCAGGTGCTTGCGTGGGTGTGGAGCTGAGAGGGGGCATGGGCTGGAGCTGGCTGGCTGGCTCCTGCCCCCGCAGCTGCTGGCCCACGGCATGTGCAGCCGCAGCAGCCTCAGCACATGTTCTGTGGGCCAGTGGAACCTGTTGAGGCACTAGGTTGTAACAGGCCATGATGACTTCAGACATCTGGGTTGTGACCTGGCCAATGGCTGTGTGACTGCGTCCAGAGCGGTAGGAGGCTGCCTCCCCCTCCACATGGATCTCCACCCAGCCAGTGCTGCCAGCTTGCGTAGACTTCGTACAACACGCACAGCGGGCAGCATGGCCCCCCTTCCGTCTGTAGGGGTGGGATTTGGAGTACAAGCCCATACCTGCAGGCATGTGCACACGCCAGCTTCTAAAACCCCTCTTGATAAATCTTGATAAGAGTTGAGAACTTGGCAGGTGGTCCACAGTTGAGTTCCCTAGCTAGTGACGCAGGGCTGGAGACTTCGATTCACTTCGATGGTTACCAGACTGGCATCAGCATAGTGGGACAGCATGGAGGGTTTAGCCCACCTCTTGGAGCCTAGTAAACAAGGGATCGGTGCAGTTGCCACTGCTGTGCTCCTACTGTGGTCTCCTCCAAGTTTCAGAGCCCCTGAGCCAGCGCATGTTGGTCACGATGTTGGACATGGGGTCGGGCTCCTCGCACATCGCGCACTATTCATCGCGTCAATGAGGGACTCACAGATACTGGGTCAGCGTACATCAAGTCCGCAGGCTCGGTAGGGTCGGATACCCGGCAACATGCCCGACCAGCTCGGCGCGTGCCTCAGCGTGGCCGCATTCCGACGCTTCAATCCGCGTGTAAACCCGTGCAGAGATGAGTCCGGAAAAGCCGTTGTCCCTTATCGTTAGGGGGGTTGGTGGTTCAATGGGAGGGGTGACCATGAGGCCTGGGCTGTTTGATGTGCGGTTTGTTTCAATAGATGCGCCACTGGGTCTAGAACAAACATTTCGTGTCGCTTTTTCTCACGGTGCAATGGGTGCAACACAGTGGAGGACACAGTGGAGGAGGGGGGGTGTAACCCGGTGATACCTTAGTGTGCGCCGACCCAAATGATGTCTTCGGCGAGAAGCGAACACGAATATATGTTTCAATCACCCCGTCTAGGTATCCTGCACGCCCGGCAGGCATCGCGACGGGTGTTGGCCGGACATTCCATTTGTGCACAACCAGCTCACTACGCTAGGTAGATGGGGTCACAGCAATGTGGCTCACCGTGCCAAGGAGACCCGTTTCGCTGCTGTGATTTGTTCGCGGGCACATGTGGCAGTACGCGAGCAAAGACTCCAATGGCTAGCGCTGATGGTCCGATTACGCGGAATAAGTCACGGCTGCCAATGTGCTAAACGGTATCGAAAACGGTGCAGTATTGAGAGAGTACTTGCATGAAGATTACCAACCCCATGTTGGGAACACCCGACTGCCAAGCAACTACCTCACCCACCGCCGTGGCCCTCCACCCCTACCACTTGCCTACGCTCCCCCGCCAGCCCAGGGTTCAGGTGTCCCCAACTAACAGAAAATGACAGGAAACCGACCCCTGGTAATCAAAACGACGCCGCGTCTCAGCCACGTGGTTTCTATTTGTGTGTCGCACATCACTGGATAGATGACTCCGTCAGCTATGCGGTGCAGCTTGTACAATTAAATACTGTGCACTGTGCTGAGTGCTATGGCGGCTCAAATCCCAACATTTAAATTCATGCGTGTATTGCTCATGCGGGCCTCGTCGCGACCGACCGCCGCGACCGACGTGGCTCAGTATCCCCTGCAAACAGTCAGGAACAGTCGCCGCAGTCAAAACGATTCACATGGCACGCCAAACCGATGTAACCGCGCCACTCCACACACGCACGGAAATATAGAAGGCTGCTGCATTGCTTGACCGCTTCGTGAGCAGTACTGTTGGCCTGGCCTCTCTGCAAGGCCTCATAAGGTGTGTAGGCCATTGCTATGTTACCTTGCTCGACATGTTGGGTCCGATCCCTCCCGCCCGCCCTCCGCTTGCGTGTCCAGCTCGTGTCCAGCTCCGCTCTGGCCCCTTGCTGCTCAGATGGAGGGGTGGGCATGCCAGGGGATGCACTAGCACCAGCTGGCAGCTGCTGCCAGGGGGGGGCAGAAGGAGGGGTGGGCAGCCCAGGGGCGGCACCAGCACCAGCACCAGCACCAGCACCAGCACCAGCACGTGGCCTGCCCCCTGCTCATCCCCATGCAGGCCGGCCACTGTGTTGCGAATGTCATCAGCAACTCATTCTCGGTCATCAGCAACTCATTCTCGGCCTGCACCTTCTGAGCAATGTCCTTGGGCAGCCCTCCTTGCTGTGGCTTTTAGACCGTTAGGGCAGTGCAGATAGCCAGCCCTTGGTGACTTTACCAGGGCTTGAAGCTGAGCACGCCGCCGGCTGCGCCCCATGGGGGTGGGCAGGAGTTGCTAGGGCTGGGACAAAGAGGGAGGGGGGGAGGGAGGGAGGGGGTGGCTGGGGTTGGGAGGGGGTAGCGGGGGTGGAAGGGGGGGTGGGAGGGCCGGGCGGGGGTTGGGGGTGGGTGAGAGGAGGTAGGAAGGCTATGCTGGGCTGGGGAGGGGGGGGCCTGCAAGGGGGTGCACGGGGGTGCGAGGGGTGCGAGGGTGAGCTACGTGAGGCCCGGTGGAAGCCCGGTGAGGCCCGGTGGAAGCTGCAAGGTGGTGTGCAAGCCCAGGGGCGCAGACTAGCGGCGAGGCAGGGTGGTGCTTGTGGATGAGCACCGCACCACCCGAGTCAGCTCAGCTATGAATGGCAAGCAGCCGTGTGAGGAGGAGCTGGACCATGAGCAGCCCACCAGGCGTGCAGGCTGGAAGCCCCCAGCAGGGCAGGTGGACCTCCGCCTGCTGTGCCCAGCCTGGAGCCAGCAGCGTGACCAGCCAGTGCGGGGCCTGATGTGGTGCCCAGTAGTGGCTCCCCGCAAGCCCCCACAGGCCCCTCGCAGCAGCCAGGCAGCCACACTGGCAGCAGCCTCAGAGCCTGGGCCCAGCACTCCCCCTCCAGCCAAGCGCAGCAAGCGCACCGAGGCTGAGCAGGCAGCTGAGCCCTGCCAGCCCACCAAGGGCACAGGCAATGGCAGGGCAAGGCTGCCATAGCCAAGCCAGCAGCACAGCCATGCAGGTGGATGGACAGGGACTGCAACACAGCGCTCAACATGCAGCGCATTGGGGAGAGCAGGTGGCGCCCACTGGAGCTGTGCTATTGGCCAGACCAGGGAGCGCTACCAGCCAAGAGCAAGGAGAACCCTGGCCTGGGCTACAAGCGGCTGCGAGACAAGCCACCCAAAGCCCAGCAGCAGCAGCCTGCTGAGGCACAGTAGTGTGTGCCCTCCTTTGTTGAGCTGTCATCAGCTTACAATCAGCGCATGTTTTTCATGCCAACTCTACACAATAGCCCTCGTGGTCAGGCAATAGTGTAGGTGGTAGGCACTCATGCACTATGTCCATGTGCACTGGGCATACTTCACACAGCCCATTAACAGAAGTTGAGCCGGGCGACTATTTCCTACTAGTGGTCCCTAGTATTCCCGTTAGCGGCCACTATTGGTCTTTGGTGGTCCAGCTCAAATGGAGGCCTTAGTGTGGGACAAGGGGGCTGATAGTGTTTGTAGTCACAAGTCATTAAGGCTGCAGCCGATGACAACTGCAGCTGAGTCAGACAACACATTGTGGATTGGGAGTGATGTGCTGTGCATGTCTGTGGTGAGCTGAGCGTTGTGTGCAGGCTAAATACTGAGTAATAGTGTTGTGGCAAAGTGTTGTTGAGGCTTCGGATAAAAAAACATTTCATGAATGTACATGAAACTGCTTGCCTGAGGCACCATAACATCGTTATATGCTGGGGCTACTTCCTCTTTCTCCCTCTACTAACATCAGCGCAAGTTCTACCATGCCAGTATGAGGCTGTTGCCCTGTCATTTGGAATTGGGTAACAGTGTTGGTAGAAAGCGCCCATTCAGCGTGCGCGAAAACAGGTTGACTTCGTTTGGGCACAACACCCTCCTTCCTTAACAATCCTCAAGTAATGATGTAGTGGGTGTTATGATACAAGAGGTGTGGGGCACTTGGGGGAGATGTGGAATTCCTACGCACAACTGTCAATCCTGCAAACATTTCACAACGTTTTATGCAACAGGCTAGTAGCCACACCGTTCAGTGAGTAATCATGCGCTAGACGCTACAAAGAGTCATTACTACAAGCAATCACCAGGGGCCTTCCAGCAATGCCATTACGAATCAAATAGCATACTCCCTCACGACACTCCCTGCCAAGCTGGTGCACAGACAGTCATCTCCACAAAGTTCTGGTAGCTTTGCCACCAATGCTTTGGAAGTTCTAGCTTTGAAAATCACTCTGCCAGCAAGCGATCATGCGCTGGCCATCAGCTTCAGCTGGGCCTCAGGCACCCAGGTGCCATGGAAGCCTGCAAACAAGCACCATGGCAGCCACTCATTGCCATCAATGCAGTTTCCCTTTTATGCATTTGCATTGTATCCACCCAATCCCTGCCTCCGCAGAGCCAAAACTCCTACTGCGTTGCCAGGAGTGACAAAACACATGCCTTGCATCAATTGAAGTGGCAAGGCACACCACTCTTTTCCATCAAGGCTGGAGCTGGAGCAGAAGCCAGAGCTGGAGCAGGTGGGTTGCCCCGGCAGCACCTACCATACGGCACTCGCTGGGGCAGCTTGATCTGTGCCAGGGGTGTGGGCGACATGGTCTTTGCATCATACACCTGCACGCCATAGGCGCAGCCAGATATCTTGACATCAGGCACACGCGCACAGGATCCAGTGCCAGAGGACCTGTCATACGCCTGACTGTAAGATATCTAGGTCTGGCTGCCTCCTTCCTGTGGCTGAGCAGGTCCTAACTATCGGAGGGCGACACCCAACATCACCCTCAACCTCCCGCCTTTTCACTGGCTGCTGGCTAGCAGACGGGGCCATGCAGCACCGCAAGGACTGGCATGGTGGGCAGCATACCTGGGCAGCCAGGGCTTTGCTGTGGTGGCTAGGATCTGCTAACAGGCATCAAAGTTAGGTTCATGCCCGGAGCAGCTGCTGAGCACTCTTAGTAGAGTGAGCTACTACCTCCCACAGGGCTGGCAAAGACAGGTAGCTCTTGCCTTGCAAAGGGCTGGCAAAGGGCCCCAATTAGCGGCTCGAGTTCGACACTGCTGGCATGCTCTGGCCCTGGAACCGCTGGCATGCTCTCTTGCACACAGACATAGACTGGCTAGGCACTACCGGCGAATGACCAGAGTGTGAGCCCACGGCTGCCACTGCAGGCATGTGGTAGAGGCCACCATGTGGGGCCCTGCGGCAGTTGCTTGAGAACCTGGGGTCTCAGAGTACCACCTGCCCTTGCCACCCACCTCAAAGCAGCTGATGTCCTCCTTAGAGTGGTACACATACAACACCATGAAGCCATCATCTTCGCCTGCAGCCATTTCCAAGAGATCCGCAAATGGCACATGCACTGGTGCCCATTCTTTTGCTTGTTACAGCACCCTCGCTAGGGGTAATGCCTTGTCTGCATGGAGTTGTGTTCCCATGTACATGGCATTGGCATCTTCCACCTACTATATTGCCTGACCCCTGTGATAGGGCTGTAGCCTAGAGTTGGCATGGCAAGCATGCACTAAGCTGATTCAAGCTAATGGCAATTATGTACAGGGCACATAAGCACTCAAGACTCACAAACAACTGTCAATACAACCAAACACTGATACTGACTACTGTAGTGCTACGCCCTGTTGGTGATACGCTGATTTGGTGAAACCCGAAAAACGGTCCCAAAGGCCCTATTGGCACATATTTGGTGACAGCGCCTGGCTCAAACAGTGAAGTGATACATGTTTAATGACTCCCTATTCTCAATAGATCTACGAAGCTAGAGGCTGCCAAGTTCAACACCTAATAGCACATTGTCCACATATGTCTTTGTTCACTAGTGGGGCAGCCGCCTTCGAGCACTGAAGCGTGTGGCTACTTCCATCACAGCCTCATCATCCTCACTATCACTCTCGCCCTCGCCGCTATCAGAGCTGCTGCTGGCTGAGCTGCTGGCACTGCAGCTGTCGCTTCCATCAGCCTCCACCGTGGCAGCAGCCCTCAAAGCTTGTTTTCAGCTTTACCATAGAGTTATGGTGAACTTGAGGGTGCTGCTACAAATTTGGTGACAGCCGCATCTCAAACAAATGGTGATACAATCTGGTGACAAATTGATTTGGTGAAATCACCAACAGGGCGTATCACTACAGTATAAACACTACATCATAGACCCACCATCACATTTGGCTGGGTCCTGATGCCGGGGCACGAAGTAGGCCTCCCCACCATAGCAGCCCACCGGGTAGCGAATAACAGCGCAGCAGGACTCCACAGCAGCAGCAGCAGAAGTGCCTGCATCCACGCAAGCGGCACCAACACAGTGACGTGGCTATGCACAGCAGCACACCCAAGCCATTCATGACCAGCTGTGCTGCATCTAACACAGACAGCACCGATGTGCTGGTGTGGCAACGCCAAGAAACACCAGCACTACAACCCATCATCATTACTCTGTGGCGCCTCATGGCTGTGCTGCACACTGCTCATGTGTTTCACGTTCAGTTGCAGTTGCACAACAGTTTCACGATGACCACGCTGAACAGCAGTCATGCATGCACCCCTTGCAGCATGCAAGCCAGGGAACAGGCCCCTGCCACACACCTGGCAGCACCTCAGTGGTGTTAGGGATGCTGTCCAGATCGTACTTGGCCATGCCCACCGTCTTTGCCTGCTTGTCTTCAATGTCAGTCAGAGCGGTCCTGTCAGCACGGTCAGCAGCCACAGGCTCGCCCAAGCCTGGCAGCAGGGCCCAGCACTGGCACTACAGCATCTGGTGTCATGGCACCCGCCAGTGAACACCTCCATACAGGGGCGGAGCACTGCCACAGCTTAGCAGCAAAGCCAACACCAGTAGCCTACATAGCTGCTGCCCTCTGGCATGGCTAGACCACTGTCCTCCCCAGCCCCTACCCCTGCCCATGCCAGCCATGCTCTTGACACTACCAGGCATAGCAAAGCCTCGCCAGACATTGTTTGCCTGGGGCCGTTTCCAATCCTCTGTTGACAGGTTGTTGTTACCCACACAAGCCACGCTGGACTTCCCTGCCCTGGCCACGTCCAATGCATGACTCAGTACACAAGAGGCTACATGTTGCTTATGCTGCTTCTGGCCAGATTGAGACATCATCAGGCAGCAACCAGTGCAGCTTACAGATACTGCAGCAGGTCCACCAGTGACCTTGTCATATAAAGCATGAGCCACCCACCACATGTAGCGGGTGCGGCGGCCTTGCATCAGAGGGTGCACGATGGGGAAGTCACCGACCTTGCTGGTGATCTGCGGGCCCAGCCAAACCACAGCAACACCTTGCGTGGCAACACTTCCACCCTCGCCCTCACCACCACCCTCACCACCACCACCCTCACCACCACCACCATCGTCACCACCATTATCGTCACCACCACCGCCACTGCCACCACTGCCACCACCACCACTGCCACCAAGGCCACAATCACCACCGCCACTATTAGAACAGCTGTAAGGAAGTCGTGTAGAAGGTTTGCATGGTGATTTACACTGGCAGGAGCACCTGAGCACTTGTGATGCCAGCCTGGGCCCTTCCGTAGTCAACACGAGTGCTGCAGCTGTATTAAGAGGCACATGCCATCATGATGATGTTGTTGATGATGCTGATGATGAAGTTGGTAGTGATTATAACATACATTGGGAAAGCAGCTGACAGCTGTAATGGCCGCTGGGCAGCTAATCCTACATCAGAGGCTCACATCCTCTACGAGGCTGTGTAGTAGAGGTGTGAGGGCTGATCACACTGCTCAGCTCACAGCACAAGATGGCAATGCAGGGCCACCTTCCTGGCCTGTCAAGCTGCTCCATGTGACCTCACTGCTCTCACTCCTTGCCCAGCTATACCTGTCCCGTACACCTCGGCTACGAACCCTGGTGTTGCCTAATCTAACGCCTGTGTTGCCTAACCTGGCGCGAGGACGCGGTGCCAGTGCGTGTGTCCAGGGTGAACTCGGTGAGTCTGCTGCCCAGCTCCTCCCGATAAGCCTTGGCGCCCATGTCAAACTGGGACATGGCGCACACGTACAGCTGCAACCACCCACACACATGCGCCCACACCAGCCTCAGGTACTGGCTGTGGCTCATGGCAGCTGCTGGTGGCACAATGCCCATTCAGCGCAGCACATGTCCAGGATGAGCATGACACAGCACTGGAAGCTGCTCTTCCTGGCAATGACTGGTTAATGACAGAATCAGGTGCCTGCTTTTCACCTCAGGCCACACCATAGGAATAGTCCAAACTTGGCAACCATGATTTGAGTGCGGGGCAAGGGCGGTGGCGGCAGGTGCGTAAGGTAGTGGTAGGGACATAACAAGTGCACAAGAGATGCACACCAGCTGACATGAAGCCAGATGTGTGACATGGAGCCAGATGTGTGACATGGAGCCAGATGTGTGACATGAAGCCAGATGGACCTATTGGGGGTGCCCAGCTTACCTTCACCAGGGGCCCCTCCTCCCAGGCATTAGCCACGTGGAAGGCCATGAAGCTGTGAAAAGGAGGACAGGCAGGCAGTGTGTGACGCAGTAGAGGGGAGCGTGGAGGGTGGGCAGGCAGGCAGGCAGGTGAGCAGACAGTCCATGGAGCATCCGTTTAAAGCGGTGTGAGGTGGGCAAAGGAGGCGGTGGGGTGGCTGTGAGGTGGAGGTGGGGTGGCAGTGAGGGAGGTGGGGTGACAGGGAGGGCGAGGTGCGTCAGGGCGTTCGGTGGAGGGGGGTGGGCGTGGTGGTGTAGGAGCTAGTGCTTACCTGGGCAGCTCAAACCACTGAGCATCCTCAGGGGAGGAGGAGCCATGTGGCACGAGGCCCAGCCGTGCAGGCAGCTCAGACTTGTACACAATGGGCAGGCTGTTCTGCTTGATCATAGCCTGGCCAGCAGCAGCGCAGCAACAGCACCCGGGCTAAGCAGTGGGACACAAGGCCTTCCCCCGCCCTTACCCTCTCCCCTGCCCCAACCCTCACTCATGTCAAGATGTCCCTGTCCCTGTCCCTGTCCCTGTCCCTGTCCCTGTCCCTGTCCCTGTCCCTGTCCCTGTCCCTGTCCCTGTCCCTGTCCCTGTCCCTGTCCCTGTCCCTGTCCCTGTCCCTGTCCCTGCCCCTGCCCCTGCCCCTGCCCCTGCCCCTGCCCCTGCCCCTGCCCCTGCCCCTGCCCCTGCCCCTGCCCCTTGCCCCTGCCCTTGCACCTACCCCTTCCCCAACCCTACTACACAGCACGCAAGCAGGAGATCAACCTCACACCCACACCCTTTTGTTCACAGTCCTACTCCTGCCGCCCGGCTGAGCTCAGAGCTGCAGCCTCACCTGTGGGTCAAACACCAGCGGCAGGTGCATCAGCAGCTTGAAGCGAGGGGTGATGGCCATGTCGTGCATCATGGAGGTCCAGGGCAGGGGGACCTGCACAGCACAATCAGTGGCATGGTGAAGGCCTAGCCTCACACTGCAATGACATCCGAGGCTGAAAACATCCCCCATACACACCATGAGCAGCTGCACTGTCATTGGAGAAGGTCTGTGATGTCTTTACGTGAGCGTGAAGTGCCCGTAGCACTGTCACAGCCTGGACTCATGCATTAACAGCTGAGGCTAAAGAACGTCCCCCGCACGCACTTCAAGCAGCTGCATCAGTGTTTTGTATGACTGTATACAGAGTTTGCTAGTTCGCTAGAAGCACCTTATGGCTAAGGTCAGGCTGTCACCCCAAGTTTATTTAACTTCAATCGTATCAGTTTGAGCTTTACATGAAGGCGCGTCCTTTTCAGCTGCATGGCCATCTTCACCTGCCTTCCATCCACCTCACTGCACTCATCAGGCTCCAGGCTGCACATGGCCACACTGGGCCAAGGCGAGGCGAGACGAGGGTGCCCCCAACACCTTGCACCCCTAGCTGCTGCCACCTCCCCTCACCTTCAGCACCTTCTGCAGGTCGCCATGCTTGTCCATGCTGCCCACACTAACCAAGGGCTTCTCAATATCATAGCCCAAGAAGTGGAGGTCACCACTGTCTGCAGCCAGGGCATGTACAGACTCAACCTGGAGGGTGACGGTTAGGGTCAGGGGTAGGGTTTGAACCACAGGTGATTGCCCTGCTGGCAGCAGGAGGGGTACTCAGGATGCAGCCAGGGCATGTAGGGGCTAAGCCCCGATTACCCCTCCTGCTGCCAGCATGGCAAATCTGTCCCACAGAAGCAGCGGCAGCAGCAGCAGAGCCTCTTGCACATGCTGGTCAGCAAGGCAGTGTCAAGTAGACTCTGGTATGTGGGTGGAGGCCTCAGCATGAGCCTGACAGAGCCAGCACCATACGCCCATGTCATGCCATGCCATGCTGTCATGCGGTACTGTTTAAGCAGCCCCACTATGAAGGGCAGCAGGAGAGGGCGAGGGTGGGGGAAGAGCGCAGCAGGAGGGGAGGAGGGGGGCAGCAGGGGAGTCCTCACCAGCATCCAGTTTTGGGTGAGCGGTGAAGTGCGTTTCGCCCCAAGCCGTGCCGATTTGCGTGCGCCCAACCGTCTCCATCACCCCGCTGCACAGCATGCGGACCTGCAGCCAGCACCGCCAGCACCAGCCACAGCAGTGGGGCCGGACCTGCTCACTCCCGCACTTCCATCACAATCCACTTCTCACACAACCAGGCCAGCAGCAGCAGTGGGGCTCACGACCCACCAACTACATCAAACCACTAACAACCATACGGCACCGCTACCAGTACATCAGGAGGTGAGTACCCCAACGCACCCCACCCCACCCCACACTACGCTTGCATGCTTGCTTGCACAGATACACCATTGCTACCCCGCTGCACTTGGAGCTGCAATACCCCCCACTAGCCATGAGTTACATTGCCATGCACACACCCGCACTGCCATCACATGCCACTTCCCACACACACAGTGGCTGCCTGACATCACTGCTCCATTGTTCAAGCTTTGTCAAGGTAGGCCCATGCACCTTAGGCTGCTTGACCATGCCCATGCCCTCACGCGTGCCCACCCTAACACCTTGCCGAAGTGCAAGGATGCACAGGACGTAACCTAGGCCAACAGTGACATAGACTAGGTGTTCCACATCAATGCAGGGCTGACCGCCACCACCCTGCCTGCTCCACCCCAACCCTGCTGCCACCCCAGCCCTGCTGCCACCCCAGCCCTCCTTCCCAACAGGGCCTCTCCCTCACTGACCTGGTAGGGCAGGTCTCCTTCATGCAGAGCTAGAATTTTGTTTGCATGGAAGATCACACTTGTGTTAGCGGTGCCGGTGCCCTTGCTGGTGTCCACGATACCGGTCTTGGCCTTCATGGCCTCCAGCAACGCCACCAGCACACCCCGTACCCCCTCCTGGTCGCCAAACTGCAAGGCAGGGCAGCCCAGGGGTCAGGGTCCCACCACCACCCCTTTCATCGCCTTCATCACCTCCAACTCCTCCACCACTTCCATTACCTCCACCACCTCAATTACCTCACCACCTGAACCTCCACCTCCTCCATCGCCTCAATTACCTCCGTCACCACCGCCGCCTTCACCACCACCACCACCACCTCCTCCACGAGGTCCAATGCCACAACGTTTCACAGACCCATCACACTTCCACCAAGTGCTTTTACTGAGCTGCCTGACGCTCACAAGGCAGTGCTTGCAAATGTGATGGTGATGGTGGTGGTGATGGTAATGTAATGCAAAGAACTAGGGGTGGAGGGGAGATAAGGTGCGGTAGGGGTGATGATTGAAGGGAAGGGTGTGACTCGCTCATGTCAATAATGAAGGGTCTAACTAAATATATGGGCTAGCCCCTCTGTTGCCTACCTCCTCTACTGGGTAGGGGTATGCCCACCGCTGCCCACCTTTGCAAAGAGGGGCTTGCCCACTCGTTTCTCTTGGGCCAGGTGGCTTGTGTCCATGTAGCGGTTGCAGTAGCTGACATGGCCATCCTCATGGATACGTAGTGCATGGATCATGCCATCACCCTCAAACCTGAGCTTGCAGCAGTCCAGCCAAAGCATAGCACACTCACACCATACCATACCATGCTTCATGCCACCAGGCCAGTACCCCTAACTGGCTTCAGTAGCCTCAAGCTCAAGCTCGAGCTCGAGCCCAAGCCCAAGCTCTGTTGTTTACCACTGCCCTGTGTGTTGTCAGTGCGACCTACGCCATGATCGACTTAGTATGCATGCTGCAGGGTGACACAAGGGAGTACGCATGGCCACTCATAACTTTGACTAGGTTGCTAGACCATGCAAGTCACAGCTTCCAGTGCCAGGCCACCACCCAAACTCACTGCATCCCCAACGCTGTGGCAGGGCAGGAAGGAGACACCCTAATGCTACGCCTGCGACCTCCCTTGATGCGCCCAACTTCTCGCACGCCCATAAGCATCATTTGGCACCCCAGGCCTAACCCTCCAATCCTATGACTACTCACCAGTGATATGACGCCACCGGGTCAAAGTAAGGGTTGCTGCACACGCAAGGAAACAACCCACGCGTTAACATGACAACCTTTGCATCCTGATGGGCACCAAAGGGCTACGCACCTGCCATTGCGCATATAAACTCCTTTCAGCTCAGGTGGCAGGCTCCCCTGTGTGACCTTCAAATTCTCTTCGATCACCTCTGTCTTCACTGGAGCAAAGTTGCCAAGCTGCAGGGGCCAAATCATGCATCACTACGTGTTTAGAGTGCAATGGTGAAGGCTGTGCATGGCTGTGCGCATGCATGCTGTACACCCTACAGAGACTGCTGCGCTGAACAGGGCTGACTAGTCTCAGGGCAGGGGCAGGGGCAGGGGCAGGGGCAGGGGCAGGGGCAGGGGCAGGGGCAGGGGCAGGGGCAGGGGCAGGGGCAGGGGCAGGGGCAGGGGCAGGGGCAGGGGCAGGGGCAGGGGCAGGGGCAGGGGCAGGGGCAGGGGCAGGGGCAGGGGCAGGGGCAGGGGCAGGGGCAGGGGCAGGGGCAGGGGCAGGGGCAGGGGCAGGGGCACTATACCCTATACAGGGGCAGGGGCAGGGGCACTATACCCTGCAATGTTTAACTTACCAGGGCAGTGCGGTTTTTGTTTTTCCTGCCCTTGGCAATCAGCGTTTGCAGCCCGTGCACCACACGCCTAAGGTAATGGATCACAAATAAGAGAAGCGCGTCGGCATAGCGTTAGGTGTCGATGTGGCAAAAGTTGAGCCACACACAGGCACAACCTCCGTCGCCCGCCACAAACTCGCCAAGGGGGGAGCTCAAGTTCAGCCCCGCGGGAAGAAGCAGTGCGAGTAACTTACCTGCTGCGAGCCATCGACAATAACACCAGCAGCGCCGGGACAACGCGAGTCCCCACCAGCCTGAGCGCGGCTTCAAGACTTTGCATCTTGAACGGCGCACGTATACGCAGATGTGGACGGTGAGGAGCCCAAGGCGGACCTAGCATGCAAGTTCGTAAAATGCAATTAGTACTAATTACAACGGCTGGTTTACCCCACCGGTGCTGCAGCTGACTTAGGGCATAATGCCGCGCACGTCATCGATGTGTCATTAACCCTTGGGGCTGCACCTCAGCCAGTGGGCGTTTCCCCACACCAGCTGCAGAGTCAGACGACCCCAACTAACGGAAAATGACAGGAAATGATAGGAAACCGACCCCTGGTAATCAAAACGACGCCGCGTCTCAGCCGCGTGGTTTCTATTTATGTTTCGCACATCCCTGGATAGATGACTCCGTCAGCTATGCTGTGTAACTTGTATCATTAAATACTGTGCACTGTGCTGAGTGCTATGGCGGCTCAAATCCCAACATTCAAATTCATGCGTGTATTGCTCATGCGGGCCTCGCCGCGAGAGACCGCCGCGACCGACGTGGCCAAGGAGCACCTGCACACAGTGAGGCACAGTCGCCGCAGTCAAAACGATTCACATGGCACGCCCTACCGACGTAACGACGCCCCTCCACCCATGCTCGGAAATATACAAGGCTGCTGCATTCCTTGTCCCCTTCGTGAGTAGTACTTACTACCTTGCCACTCTGGAAGGCCACACAAGGTGTGTAGGCCATTGCTACGTTACCTTGCTCGACATGTTGGGTCCGATCCCTCCCGCCCGCCCTCCGCTTGTGTGTCGAGCTTGTGTCCAGCTCCGCCCTGACCCCCTGCTATGAGAGGGGTGAGCAGGTCAGGGGATGCACCAACACCAGCTGCCAGCCGCTGCCACGGGGCAGCACCAGCACCAGTCGGACTTCATATTGAGCCTGCCGCAGGCTGTGGCCCATAGGGGAGGGGGAGCAGTGTTAGGGGGTGGGAGGGCGGGGCTGGGGCTGGGAGGGGGTGGGAGGGTGGGGCTGGGGGTAAGAGGGGGTGGGAGGGCGGGGCTGGGGGTGGGAGGGGTGGGACAGGGCGGGGCTGGGGCTGGGAAGGGGTTGGAGGGGGCTGGGAGGGGGCAGGTTCCGAGCGGTCGGGGCGGGCTAGTCATTACTGCAAGGCAAAGTTGAGTCACGCCAAAGTCATTTCAACCGGCCCTAACCAATGGAATGCAGTTCTTTCTTCTCCAGCAGATGCTTTCGTTGAGTAATGAACAAAATTCTGTCGAAATTTTGCGAAGTCAGAGTGGTCAGCTCACAACATGCCGATATGTGCAAGGGGGTCCCTTTTTCTGTGTGACTGGCCAGAGAGAGACGCACAATTTTGGCGTTTGCAGCAATGGCGAGTGTCAACTCGCCCAACGATGGTCTTCCGACGCCGCCTGTATCATTAAAACATTCGTGGAGCAAGCCTGGCGGGCTGAAATGTGATTGTACCACTGGCTCGATGCCAGGCGCTATTCACTTGTTGATGCCGCTACATACCACTAGTACGATTGATGGTGAGCAGCTGAGGTGTGTCCGTGATTGCTTGCGCCGGCATGACCACAATCACTTGAACTAACGCGCCGCTTGCCAGTAGACGCGCACTAATTCGCGGCTGCCACTGTGATAAACGCTATTGAAAATGGTGCAGTATTGATAGAGTACTTGCATGAAGATTACCAACCCCATGTTGGAACATCCTGATGCCGCCCCGCCCCGCCCCGCCCCGCCCCGCCCCGCCCCGCCCCGCCCCGCCCCGCCCGCCCCGCCCCCCCGCCCCGCCCCGCCCCGCCCCGCCCCGCCCCGCCCCGCCCCGCCCCGCCCCGCCCGCCCCGCCCCGCCCCGCCCCGCCCGCCCCGCCCCGCCCCCCGCCCCGCCCGCCCCGCCCCGCCCCGCCCCGCCCCGCCCCGCCCCGCCCGCCCCGCCCCGCCCCGCCCCGCCCCGCCCCGCCCCGCCCCGCCCCGCCCCGCCCCGCCCCGCCCCGCCCCGCCCCGCCCCGCCCCGCCCCGCCCGCCCCGCCCGCCCCGCCCCGCCCCGCCCCGCCCCGCCCCGCCCCGCCCCGCCCCGCCCCGCCCCGCCCCGCCCCGCCCGCCCCGCCCCGCCCCGCCCCGCCCCGCCCCGCCCGCCCCGCCCCGCCCCGCCCCGCCCCGCCCCGCCCCGCCCCGCCCCGCCCCGCCCCGCCCCGCCCCGCCCCGCCCCGCCCCGCCCCGCCCCGCCCCGCCCCGCCCCGCCCCGCCCCGCCCCGCCCCGCCCGCCCCGCCCCGCCCCGCCCGCCCCGCCCCGCCCGCCCCGCCCCGCCCCGCCCCGCCCCGCCCCGCCCCCGCCCCGC